>OY731398.1:20322644-20633509 GCA_963425845.1 Sphenostylis stenocarpa
GTAATGTTTTAATGCTGTTTTAATTTGGTAACTTGGCTCTTCAAAAGGCCAATTTTAGAATTTACTGCATTTATTAAATATAAATTGGCTTTGCTGCTTACGGTTACAAAACATAATGTTGACCAAACAACTGATAATATGGGCTTCTGTTATATAAGTGTTTGGCAAAATGAAACTCATGAGTTTGGCAACTTTATTCTAAATCTGATAGTTTTCTATCTTATTTAATTTTATGCACAAAACAAGTCCTAATTCAATGTATAAAAATAAAATAGATAAACTTTAAAAAACAGCTCGAATCAGCAAGGTGTATTTTTGGTGCATGTCTTGCAAAATCTTATGATGTCCTGCATAAACTTAAAAAATCATGATTTGACTACTCTGATACATGTATAAACGACATATATATTCTCACAGCAGATACATGTGAATTAAATTAACTCATTATAAACACCGTTGGTACCAATATAATTAATGCAGTTTTTTGTGGGCTGTTAATTGAAGTTTCAAGCACTTATGGATTATATGCCCATATGGTAAGTTAACTCTGTAACCTCCAATAAATCCTTTTATCTACACATAATTAAAGCCTGAACAATTAACTACCGAGTTCATCTATCTACGTGTCACGAACAACCTCAACTACTAATGCTGTTCATTATCCATTTCCACCCCTTTCTTTTATTCGATCTTGTATTATTTTAAACACAATGCTTTGCTGGCAATTAGTGCTTTCAAATATTTGCTGGTAGTCTTGGATTACAAGGACTTGACAGAGCATATTGAGTTAGGATTGAAGTTCTTAGTGCTCGACAACTATTTGTGGTTGGCTAGTTGCATAATCGGGCCCCAAGTAACAATTAGGCCTTATTTTATTGTAAATCTAAAGGGGATCCTAAATTGAAAGTTAATCTTAGAAAAGGTTGTTGCATATCCTTATGAATGGTATCCACAGAAGCTTTCATTGTTGCCACTCCATAATTAGAGGGAAAGGGGTGTTTTATCTTTTTCTTGTCCATTCCTTTTATACGTTGGAGAGAAAGAATAGGCTGTTGCACACCTATAGACTCGATCTAAGAACTTTCGAATTAACACATAACTGGTATAAATTCTGTTTATACCTCAACTGATAGTTTTTTTCATGTATGGAATCCAAAAGGTAATACTGTTGATGATGATCGAAAACAAAAGAAGATATTTAAACCGTGTATCCAAGTAAAATAAGTTGAAGAAAGCTTTACTTTGATAACCAACAAGAAGGGATATTTTTTAACTTTAATTCATGATCAATATAAAAATATTTTTTGCACTAACTATTTGTAACAAAATGATCTCTCAAACAATTATTGTCATAAACAAATTTCAAAACTGTCATGATTTAGACTAAACGTAAGACATGTGTGAAAGAGAAGATTAAGTAATCTTAAAAAAATGAGAGAAAATTAAGTTGGCATTTCAAATAAAACATACTTGGTTTTTAAAGAAAACACATTATAAAGAATACCAACACGAAATAAAGAATTAATCTCTTACCTACCTAAAATCAAAAAAGAAAATTTAAGATCCTAAAAATTAAGATTTTCCCTGGTGAAACGCATTTTATTATTAACCAGGATTAAAGCAGAAGACAATGCGTGCCAGAAAAAAAGGGCAAAAAAATCATGGAAAAGAGAGAAAAAATAATAAAAATAGAGGGGAAAAAAGAAAAAACAAACACCGTGGAAATCATTGTTTGATTTAAAACAAGAAATCAACGGTTGATATTGCATCCTGTGCTTCTTATATTGAACACTAGTTTCCATTTTTTTCTCGGTCCCTCTCTCTCGCTCCTTCCTCATCGCTAGCGCTGTGCATATTCTCTCGCTCTTGCCTTCCATCACCCTCGCCATTTCCCTTCCCAAGGTCCGTTTCTAACGCTCGATCCGTTTCTTTCTCGCTTGGATCTGTTTCTTCCTTTTCCGTTTTCGATTTTCAGCTTTCAATTTTGCTTTCTTCAACCATTCCAATGGGGGCCTTCTTCGTTATCCCTTTATTAGTTGTTAGGTAGCTGGATTTCAATTGGTTCGTTGTTGGATTTCGATTTATTCCATTGGGTGGGAGGAATTTCTGATTTTTTTCATTTTCTAAACTTTTACTGGATGTGAGATGGATTATTGTTAGATTTTTTGTTTGTCTGTTGTTTCACTATGTTTTTTTCAGGAAAAAAATAATCTGGATCGTTTTTAGTTGATCGATCTGGGTGTTGTATATGGAATGGGTTTTATTTTGAAGAAAAGAACAATTTTGACTAGCTTTAATAATTACATCATTCGCCGTTGTGTTTATTTCTTTGAGATTTGTGGTCGATGGGGATGGATCTGTCTTTGTTGAGTATGGTTTTGTGTAAAGTTGTTTTCAGATGAGTAGGTAACGAATCTGGATTGTTGTTTGAGGTTGAGAGAGCACAATTATTTGTATTAGTTAACTTTTTGCCGCAATGCAATTAATTAGTTATGTTTAAAATAATGGTGAGGTGTATGGAACCTCCCTCTCTCAAAATTGAAAGAAGAGATACCGAAAAGGAAATGTAATAATGCTTTGCTTGTGGACCCTTTCTTTGGATATTTGCAACGTTTTAAGTGTTCCCTAACTTTCTAACAACCAACTATAATGGCTCATGGTGCATGTCTAATCAACTTATTCATTCAACAACATCTTTGCCCTTGTCTGAGAAATGTAGGATCTATATGTGAACGCAGGATGTAGTAATGGGTATGTGTACAGTATGTACCTGTATTTGGGATGTACTATGTTGGAACACATCTACCTCTGTCATGCAATTTGTGATACAAGTTTTTTTTGTTTTCTCTATATTAAGTATCTGCTGGTAGTCATTTGCCCAAGGTTTTGTTGTGTATTGCTGCATTAAATTATATCAGTACACCAATAATTAATTTGTCATGTGATGCTTTGTCCCGATTTACTCATTCCTTAGTCTTGATATATGTTATTTTGAAATGACTTGCTGTGGGCCTAAGGGTGAAAAATTTTAGCTTATATTCTTCTTCTTTTCTTATGCGTTGTTGTAATGGTTTAGCTTTCTGTTCATTTATGCCCCCGGACATCATTTTAATGTTTACAAAACCATAAGGATTAAGCATAGTTGGAATTGAATAGGCTAAAATTATGTTTAAATTATGTGGTCTTATCATTGAAATTCTTGGTTTTGCGATATTTATGTAGAGATTTTCTTATTCAAAATTTCCCTTCTGATCCTTTATTGGCTGTGTTTACAGAAGTGGTGCACTTCTATTGAATATTAATCATTTATACTGCAGAAAGTAGAAGATGGCAGACGCTGAGGATATTCAACCTCTTGTTTGTGACAATGGAACAGGAATGGTTAAGGTACATGATGGAGATTTCTTCCCTTTTTTTGTATTAAATTTGTTAAATAATAACTGACTGACATACTTCCGTTGGTTTTATAGGAATATCATTTTAATTCATGTTACTTATTTGAAATTGAGAAATTAATTGTAATGAATATTTGTAGGCTGGATTTGCTGGAGATGATGCCCCAAGAGCTGTGTTTCCCAGCATTGTAGGTCGTCCTCGTCACACTGGTGTGATGGTTGGCATGGGTCAAAAAGATGCATACGTTGGTGATGAGGCACAGTCTAAGAGGGGTATTTTGACTCTTAAGTACCCCATTGAACATGGAATCGTGAGCAATTGGGATGATATGGAAAAAATTTGGCATCATACCTTCTACAATGAGCTTCGTGTTGCCCCTGAAGAGCATCCAGTTCTGTTGACCGAGGCTCCTCTTAATCCCAAGGCCAACCGTGAGAAGATGACCCAAATCATGTTCGAGACCTTTAACACTCCTGCTATGTATGTTGCCATCCAGGCTGTTCTTTCACTGTATGCAAGTGGTCGAACAACTGGTAAGTTAATTTTGAATTGTTTGAGTAGCTTCAAAATTGTATAGTTTGAACTTATCTTGGGGCTTTGAAGTTGATTTTAACGAATGTGAACATGCATGAGCATCTACAAGTCTGCATGTTTAACATTCCATTTTTCTGATACATTAGAATAAACTGTAAATGATTCTTTTGACTGTGAACTATTTCACTTAACATATCACTAAATGGGAGAAAGAACATTTTTGGTGAACTGGGGAGCATTTTGGAATCTTGATTATTGAAAACTGCTATCAAGTTTCCAAATATCAGGTGATAAACTTCAAGTTTATTTATTTGCCTTCTCTTTGCAGGTATTGTGTTGGATTCTGGTGATGGTGTCAGCCATACTGTTCCTATCTATGAGGGTTATGCTCTCCCACATGCCATCCTTCGTCTTGATCTGGCTGGTCGTGACCTCACTGATTTCTTGATGAAAATTTTGACTGAACGTGGTTATTCTTTCACCACCTCAGCAGAGCGGGAAATTGTAAGGGATGTTAAAGAAAAGCTGGCCTATATTGCCCTTGACTACGAGAAAGAACTCGAGACAGCCAGGACCAGCTCATCTGTGGAGAAGAGCTATGAGTTGCCTGATGGGCAGGTCATCACCATTGGAGATGAGCGATTCAGATGTCCAGAGGTTCTGTTCCAACCATCCATGATAGGAATGGAAGCTTCTGGCATTCACGAGACAACATACAACTCCATTATGAAGTGTGATGTTGATATCAGGAAGGACCTTTATGGTAACATTGTCCTTTCTGGAGGAACAACCATGTTCCCTGGCATTGCTGACAGAATGAGCAAGGAAATTTCTGCATTGGCACCCAGCAGCATGAAGATCAAGGTTGTAGCACCACCTGAGAGAAAGTACAGTGTCTGGATTGGTGGTTCCATCTTGGCATCTCTCAGCACCTTCCAGCAGGTTTGTTCTCCTCCTTTATTCTTCTGTGCTTCTTTGAGTGTTACTGTTGAGATTCATTTTTCTATGCCTAATAATGACACAACTTGTTTTGATTGCAGATGTGGATTGCAAAGGCAGAATATGATGAGTCTGGTCCATCAATTGTTCACAGAAAGTGCTTCTAAAGGGTTGACAAATAGGGTTATTAAGGGAAAGACTATGATGATTTGTCTGGAAGCAATGCATTGCAGATTGTAATCCTTTCATTCTAGCTTTTGTTATCAGTTCATGTTATTCTCTTGTTGGAGTGGTCATTTATTTGCAGAAGGTGAGGGGAGTTGTTTTTGAAAATGGTCCAGTTCTTTTCATGTACTTTGATAAGTTTTTGACTGGTTCATTCTGCCATATTAGTTAGCTGGATTATCAAACTACGCATGTACTCTTTGTATGCATAATTATAATCCTTCATCCGTTGAACTACAATTTTATCTCTTCATTTGTTTAAAGACACCCTATATTTTCTAGTGCTACTATACACTAGAAAGAAAATTTAAATGTTTTTTTTCTGCCTCGGGTTGCGTGTTTATATTATTTCTGTTCCGACAACTGATATGGGGCTACGCAAAAAATATAAAGTGCTACAAATCATAAGATAACCACAATAAAACACTGTCGGTACCAACATAATTAAAGCTTCGAGCACTATCTATACCTATACGCTACGTTTAACTTTTTAACCGCCAATGAATGCTTCTATCTACAACATAATTAATGTCAGAATAATTAATGGTACTACCGAGTTCATCTATGTCAACTACTAATGCCTTTTATTATCCATTTCTATCTGTATTTTACTATAAACACAAGACCTTGCTGGCAATTAGTATTTCTCCTTCCCTCCCAACTAGGCAAGGCAACGGGGCGGGGGCCGGTTTTGCCTCCCCCGGCCCCGCCCCCGACTTTTTTAACCATCCCCGCCGGGGTTAGGAATTAAGTTCCCGTCCCGTTGGCTTTGGGCTCCCGTCCCGTCCCCAATTTATATTATTTTTAAAAAAATAATTATATTTATAATAAATTAATTTTACTATGTATTTTTATATATAAATAAATATTTATAATTTATAGTTATTATTAATTAAATATACATTTTAATTTATTATATTTATATTAAAATATATATGTAAAAGAAATATTTAATTATTTTTTATTTATATATATATATAATATTTATAACATTATTATTATTATTATTATTATTATTATTATTATTATAACACTCGTATTCAAATATTTGAATATTTATAACATTATTATTATAATACTGTATTCAAATATTTAATTATACATATAAGTTAATTCATTTTTAAGTTGTCAATATATAGTTTATAAGAAAATATTTAATAAGTTAATTCTTATTTAATTAGTTTGAAGTAATAAAAGTTTAAATTATTAATTTCTTTTAATCCTTTAAAATGCAATTATTTTATTAAGATAAAATTTGATATATGATAAATAAGCATAATAAGATAAAAAAATATGGCATAATAAATATAAATTATAAATAAACTAATATTAGTTACTACTAAGATTGATGTAAAATATTTAGAAAAAGATAAAGAAAAAAATTAACTTTGTGTTCATCAAATTGGTTGAAAAGATTGAAAAAAAAACAAATTAATGGGAGAGACTAAGAAAATGTGAAAAAACTGAAAAATAAGGGAGAGAATAATATAATAAATTAATTGATATAAAAGATTGAGAAAGATAAAAAAAATTAAAAAGTGGGTAGAAGAAAAATAAAAATTGGTGAAATATAAAAAAATAACCTTATATGTAATAGAAAAAGAAAATGAAATACTTTTAAAATATTAATATTTTAAAATTTAAATTTAAATATAAAGTCGGAGCGGGACGGGGCGTGGTCGGGGTGGGGATTGCATTACCCTTCCCGCCCCGCCCCGACTTTTAAAGCGGGAAACCCGAACCCGACCCCGACCCCAGTCAACTCGGGGTTTCCCTGTCAAACTCGAGGCGGGGACGGGTCGGTCCCCACGGGTACGGGTTTAATTGTCATCCCTACTCCCAACTACTTACTCGCACTCTTGCATTACAAGAACATGACAGCATATTCAGTTAGGATTGAAGATGTTCTTAGTGCTCCACAACTATTTACGGTTGGTAGGTTGCATAATCGTTGGTTGTATAAAATTCTGTTTTATCTGCACTACATGTTATTTTCATGTATGGAATCTAAAGTTATGCTGAAATATTTTTTTTTACTGGAATAACCTTTTATGCCATTTCATTAGCAATCAAGGAAGCAATTCGTAGAGAATATTTATAAAGGCAGAGGACGAAGTATAATCTAAAGTTGTCTTTGCCAAAACATGATATTGCCTTGCCTCCTCACAAACTTAAAATCCTGATGTTGATAGTGAAGATTTGATGAAATTATGGAACAAGGAATGTAGTGTTTAGTGAGTATATATTAATATAACTAGGTATAATTATCTATATTTTTTTACAACATGAGGTTATATAATTTGAAAGGAATAAAAATGTTTTTAAATATTTTAATATGTTTTAATCGATTAATATGTTTTTAAGTCTCAGGATATACTTACAAATTAATCGATTAAAATCAGTTAAAAACACTTTTGACACATTTTTTAAATGATGTATTTTTTAAATAATCAATTAAAATTACTTAAACTAAGTGTAAGCATATTTTGTCGCAATTTTAATCGATACATATTTGAATTAATCGATTAAAAATACTTAAGAAGCTTTAGAAAATGTTATGTCAATATTTTAATCGATTAAACTTGGAATTAATAGATTAAAAACACTTAAGAAGCTTTAGAAAATATTCTGTCAAGTATTTTAATCGATTAAAATCATTTAAGGATTTTTGAGTAATTGTTTTAATCGATTAAATCGTGTTTTTATCAGTTCAAATATTTTTCAAAAGTGTTATACAATATTTTAAGCGATTAAATGATATTTTCATCAATTAAAACAATTATAATAAAAAAATTAATCGATTAAAAGATGAATTAACTAATTAATTAAACCAGTTTGTTAGAAAAATCTTTATATAAACATATTTGTTTTAACATTTTAACCACACATCTTTTAGAAATCATTCAAGCAATCAATAAAGATCTTTTTAAAAGAGAAATGTATTATTCCAAGTGTGAATTTTTGAAGTTCTTTTTTGGACATTTTTATATTTTTTCTTGTGAAGAAACTCATTCTATAGTGGGATTTCAACATCTACATAATCGGGTTTGATTGTTCTAATTTTTTCATTATTTCAATTCTATTTTGTATTGTGTTTAGAAGATTGGACATTGGTTCTCAGAATCGAAATTTGGTTGCAAGTTAGATTCAAGGACTGAAATTTGGTTCTTGGTGCAGGTTTGGTTTTGCAACTGAAATTTGGTTGCAGATTGAATTCTAGAATTGAAATTTGTTTCTTGGTGCAAGTTTGGTTTTGCAACTGAAATTTGGTTGCAGGTTGTATTCAAGAACTGGAATTTGGTTATTGGTACAAGTTGAATTTTATATAATTTGATTATGGAAATCAAACTGTTCAATCTAGTGGAACTCAACTAGAATTTGGTTGAGTACTGGACGTAGTTCAATGATTTGAATGAACCGTATAATTTTGTATGATTCTTTTCCTCTTCCATCACTTTTTTTAATTCTACTTAAACTTTATTCAATTCAAATTAGTTTTTTTTATTTCAATACTTAGATCAAATTTCTTAATATTTGAAATTGTTAATTTATATCTATAAATTGCATAAAAAATTTATAAAAATTAATTCATTTCCTCTTCATGTTAGCCTATAATTCTAACAGTGCATTCCCTCCTAAGTGCACCCATTTCAGATGCATCAGTACGGGGAGATTGAAGCTTTTACACAACCCACAATGCAATCCCATTGCAGAAACCCATTTCACAGCAACAATTTGTTCCAGCCTCACCATCTGTAACATTTGCATCTTTCCACTCGTCAGTAACATTTAGCTACATCAAAATCCTTGACCTACCAAACCCATAAGTTCTGTTAGCTCAAATACTCCAAATTACCATACTAGCTTTGGTCAGATCACAAGGATCAAATTTTTGCAATATACGATCAAAAATACTTAGATTTTGAAGGGATCTCTTTTTACCAAAACATCCGGGTTAGATAGAAATTGCCAACCTTACTTCCTAAGTATTGCTAAATTAAACTCCTTGCACACCACCATTTTCTCCCATGCTAACCATCCTATACCTTTCGAATACCTTAAAAAGGAACCTACCAAAAAGAAATTCAACATGCCTTCAATTTCCTCATCAAAACAGGGGAAAAGTTGTGTGTAGCAAGTACCAACTAAAAAGTAAACTCACCCTATTGAAGGGGAAATATAATATATTTTCTCAATACAGGTTATATATAATAAACTAAAATCAGAAAGGAACAAGCTGTATATGAATTGCAAAAGTTGCATGTGAAAATTGATAGACTGTATAAAAAATTTAAACAAAAACCCATCACTTTATAAATAATATAATACAGCTGCTTCATATAATTGCACTTCATGTGAAAAAGTGCCATAGAAATCAATGACATGACGCAAGAATTTAGTTCAACCACTGCATAACAAAACATACATGGCAAAGCCAATATAACAATAATCACTATTGATTACTTATTTCCCCCTAAAGTCAAGAATAGTTCTTTATCTGCTTTTAGTATATTCTTCAGTTCAAATTAAAATTTCTTCTTACTACCCTACTCTGATCAACGTATTCTTAAATTATCTTAATCTTTCCTTATATTTTAATATGTAATTTTTAAATTAATATTTTCTTTAATATATATAATTTTTAATTCAATCTTTAAAAAATAAGAAATATATTCTTAATTTATATATTACGATGATAATCATTAGTAATTTATATTATATTTTATATATATATATATATATATATATATATATATAACTAAAATTTTTAAATATGTCTCTTAAACTTATTCCATATCTTAAAAGAATTGATATAACAGCATATCAAATACGTATTGTATGTATGTACATCATAGTCAAACGATATTATTGTATCTTAAAAGCTTGATCTTGCTTCAACATTTTCGATTCGTCTAGCAGTTTCACAATTTACTCAATTTTCATGACATCAAACATAGAGCATTAGGATAATACTGTAAATCACTGCATGGTTCAAAAATGTTTCATAAATATCATAACTGAGTTATGGATTCCATCTTATAAAAGAAAGACTACTTCTATCTTAATCATATTCTGATTTCATTCGTTGGAGTCTTCTGTAAATGGTGACCATATTTTCTCTTTCCCTGTTTGCATTCAGTTCAAGAATCACAAATCATATCATAACATTGACTGGCACTATATATTTGTACATATTTATACCCTTTCTTTTATTCTACACTGTCCAAACTTACGCGTAGTTCAAGTGCTACGTCTATATATATAGTAAATTCTTGTAACATCTCATCACACAGAAAGCAGGGATGCTATAATCAGTTTCTCTTCATCGTTGAAGGGGTGATATTCTTCTGTGTCTCCTGAATTTGAATCATTTTCTTGCTTTAGGAGCTTTGAATTGTCCATGTCTTCAAGAATCTGTTGTTCTCTCATATTTCCATCCACGAGACTGAGTTTCTTTCCAAAGCTTATGAAATCATATTTTTCATATTGGCGATCATCATAGTAAGAGTTACATCTCCCATAAATCTTAGAAGGTAAGTCACTTAACCTTTCATCTATTGCTGAGCTTCGTTGGTTAAAACTTCCAAACCCTTTGATTGCATGAGAAAGATGACGTGCTCTTGCTCTTTCTTCTCTGAGAAAATCCTTGTTTCTTAAGAGCTTTAATACTCTTTCTGATAATTTTCCAACACTCAAACCCCAGTTGAACCTGCAGAATAATGGAACAATGTAATCACTTGGTTCATGCAACAACGTTTAGGTCACAAAAATGAGTTGAGACAGTACCAACCCTTTCTCATCAATGTGCTGAAATTGGCCAATCTCTTCAATAACATCAATATCACTTTGAAACTCCTCGGATACTCTTTTAGGTCCATGAGTTAGAAGATGTTCCAGTAATATAAGAGCCTTGTATGAGGCTCTCCAATACCCTTTATCAAATTTGGACAATCTGCTTTTTCCACAAAGCTAGATCACAATTATTACACTTCACCAAAAAGAGTTTAAGATTAGAATAACCAAATCAGGACATAAGAAACCGAAACCTGTGATGCAAAATCTCCATGATTCTCTCATATTCATCCACTTCGAAGGCAGCTCGTGATATTACACTCGTGGTACGTGTGTCCGGTGGCCATGGATTCTCATTAGTGGCTTCTTCTGTCATTCTTTCAGATACCAAAAAAATAAAAATAAAAAAAATCATTGTCAAACATGTGTAAATATCAAGTGTTTGATAGCACCATAAACGAATAAAATGGTTACACATAAAAGATTAAAAAATTAAAATTTATTTCATTCTACCAAACAGTTTCACATGTTTTAACCAATTCCTTTGATCTTTAATAAATAGGAAATAGTAATAACACCAGGTTTCTTAAGACTTAGTCCGCAAAAAAAAGAGTCCTTTGATAGATGATATATCATCCCTTCCTTGCCAAATAGCAAATAAACTTGAAGCATGATTTAGTTCCATAAAAAGAACTTGCATAGTTTTTCTGCCTTCCTGGTAATGTTGGGAGAAGGACCACTTTTTCATTTTCAAATATTCAATATATCAAAAGCATGATTGAGTTGAGACAGAAATGATTACATGCTTCAGGAACATCATATCCCGACTAATCTCCACGTGATACATAACTGAGTTTCATTACTTTTACTGGTAAATCGAAAATCTAAAACGCATGCGATTTAAAATCGTGTAATAATTTCTGTTTGAGGTCGTAGTCAGAACAAAAAGGAAGACTTACAACTGTACTGGTGTAACATCAGTGAGAACCAGCCTTGCAATTTTAATCTTTTCCTTCAAGAACCGAAATGCTTGCCCTTTGATTTCATGGATGAGAGGAGAACTCATATTTGCAGTTTTTTATGGTGACGAAGATTTTGAAAACTAGTTTTATTATATAATGTATAATTTCCGTTGGCATGGACGCAACAAATGCAACTGCTCCATTACCAAAAGCAAAATATTTGTTATAAAGTGGAGTTGCATATGTAATGAGAGGTAGAATAACTGAACAAGCCTATCTTGTGATTATTCAAAGCCAAGTTTTGCTGAAGCGTCTTTGTCTTTAAGTACATGTCGTTTGCAAGAGTGCCTTGAACTGCTCATTATGACGAAATCAATTTTTAAATAATACTTTTATCATTAACTTTTATAATATATATAATCACTTAATTCTTATAATAATAATAATAATAATAATAATAATAATAATAATTTGAATATTATAGTTTAATATAATATTATTTTTTTAAAATTATCAGATGATTTTATACGGAAAAATGGATTGCATGCCATCACTTATAAAAAATGCTTGTTGATCTCAATTCTTTAATCTATGGTTGACTAGTTATACATACGAAAAAAAATTGATCTAACCATTTTATTATTATTAAAATAACAATAGAATCTTAATTTTGTAGATTTATTATTACTATAATAATAAATATGATTTTTAGAATATATATAGTTGTGATATATATACATCCATCATTTACCAAACACCTTTTAACAATATTTTTTAGATTTTTATATTATTATTTATGTATTCTATCCCATTTTCTTTCTATCAATAAAAAATTATTATTTTAAAGATACCAATTGAATGTTTGTAAAATTTAGGTTGTGAATTATTATTTCATATGTATATGGTTTAAGTTATTTATGTAGCGCTGCTATTATAAGCAGTGCATACGCGTGGGTATATAGAAATTTCTGCCACCGTCATGTATATCAATATAAACATAGTTTAAATGAAAGGAGCTCAAATAGTTTGAGTTATGTATATCCATCTTCAATTTTAACCAACTAAATATAACACAATGGTTTGCAGTTATTTTCTTACTAATATTTTAGTTTGTACATTACACAATATAAATAGTTATTTTATATAATTTAAACATATTATATATATATATATATATATATATATATATATATATATTTAACCACATAAATTATATTATAATTCAAATTTATAATGAATAATATTTTTGAATATACATTATAGTTTAGACTGATGATAAATAATTTAAATTGTGATATTTTTAAATTTTATTTTAAAATAAAGATAAAAAATAATAATTTGATACATTTGATAATATTTATTTAGCTAATTGATATGGGAGTAGAGTGAAACATACATTCCAAGAACAGGAAGGCGAAAATATTGAGATAAAAAAAAACAAAAAAAAAAGGAAATTTTCACCCTTCAAGTTATGTATTTTATTTTAGGCTCTGACATGAGAGTGAAAATTTCCCAGCAAATAATATTAATACATTTCAAGCATGTAAAAAGGTATTGTTAGGAAGATGTCAAATACTACTCAAACATCTGACCGTATCTAGATAAATCTGTCACTCTATGGTAGAAAGATATATAGAGACAATAAATAAAATTTAGTACTCAATTCATAAATTTTTCCCAAATTTCATCCAATAATTTCCTCTGGTGTAAACTCTACGCTATTATATCCCTTATTATCATGACATGTTTGATACTTTTATCATAAAAACACAAAATAAAAATATAAATTAAGACAAAAACCACAGATCAAGTAAAATAACAAGGTCTCTCTTTCACCTCATTTTTCTAGCATGATCATAAATTTATTAACTTTTGTCGTCAAGTGACAGGTGTAGGTGAGGGAATTGTGCGTAAAGAACGTGTACAAGGTGTCGAGCTTAAGCACGGGATTACATAAAGCCAAGCCTTTAACAAATAAAAACGGGTTTCACCTTCTTGTTTTATGGAAGCGATACGCACTAGCCATCACATTTACATTCAGGAGAGATGAACAAAAAAGCATCAACAACTCACCGATTTTGGACAACAATGTCCTTCAAATGAAAGGAATAAGAAGTTATATGACTAAGAAAAATACAACCAATGTGATTAGAAACTATGCCCAGCCAAAAACATAATAATTAGTTGAATATATTTTTACCCAGTACAAATCGCAATACTAGAAAAATAAAGAAGACGAAAGCCTCCATCAACCGACACTGAACGGCATAATCGTAAGGTTATGGTCAGTCCTACAAACTTTAAATATCGCATTATTGTCCCTTGAGCCCGGTATGAGAGTATATGTTCTCTCGTGTAAGAGATGACTCTTCGTTTGATAGGAAATGCCCCTTTTCTTCCCAGTAAGTTGATCATGGAAGCTCAAGTAGAATTAGAAATTCTCCACATACCGGTC
Source organism: Sphenostylis stenocarpa (assembly GCA_963425845.1). Classification (NCBI taxonomy): domain Eukaryota; kingdom Viridiplantae; phylum Streptophyta; class Magnoliopsida; order Fabales; family Fabaceae; genus Sphenostylis; species Sphenostylis stenocarpa. Next base: position 20,336,949 of record OY731398.1, read on the forward strand.
CTGTACCCCACGGTCATGAGCACAAGCTCCCAAAGCATGTTAGGTATACTCAGAAGATTAACCTTGGATCCTGGAATCTCAGACCAATTCACAGAAACTTCTGAAATTGGGATCCTAAACCATTTGCACAGAAAGACTAATTCAACATCAAAGCACCACCTGCAGACAATGGTAAAGGCTATTATAGAAAATTTGAAAAGTTTTCACTATATATGTTAGCCATACAACTTAGGTATAAATATGCAGAAAGCTTGTTTGAACGAAGAACCACCACAACTTGAAAACAAACTTATCTTTCTGACCAACATCAAAGTCTTACCCCACTTAAGCTAGGTTGGTTACATGGATCACACTACACCATACGGCTTAGTTAAAGGCCTAAGCTCAGAAATATTATCCAATATTTTCAACATTAACAAAATATGTTTTATATTCTACAAGATATATGATTTTCACTGTTGCTAAATGTCAATAACATGAGATTGCTTCCTCTAATTTCAAATTAGTGTATGGGAAAAGCTAAATAAGCCATCTATGTTTAAGAATATGCAACTTAGGGGTTGTTATGCATTATAGCTATCGTGAATCCTCCATAAAAAAAAAGGCACTGCATAGATCAATGAAGAACAAAAGATTTACCCTAAAAAAAGTTATATAAAAAATTTACTAATAAAATTAACCCAATCATTTTCTACTATTTCTGAATTAAGATTTAATTTCCTTTCAAAACTTAAGAAGTTATTGAATTCTATAGAGATCTAAAAGCAATTACCTTTTTAAGCGGACATTTGAAAAAAGCTTCCTGGCTGCAGCCCTAGTGAACATCTTGAAACCACACTGTGGAAGTACAAGGAATATCAGATAATAAAAACCAACATCAAATATACACGGATCAATCACTAGCATTGCATAAGCTGATAAGCACTGAAAAGGCAAATCATGCTAATGTCAAAAGGACTTGATGTCACAACTACCATGTCTGGTGTAGCTTTGATCTCTATGTACACATAAGCTTTATTCCAGTAAAAAGAGTGTCAACTAAAATGGAAGGCCAAAAATTAATGAAGAAGGAAATTGCCTGTGTATCACGAATTCCAGGACCAGCAGCCAAGAGAACCACAAGATGGAAGCCCTTCATCAAAAAATTGCGGTACCATTTCCTCTGAAAGCATTAATGGAAGTTATTCAACCAAGATGATCTACATATACGGCAACAATAAAACAAAGAATGAAGGGGGCCACACTTAACTGTAGCTAAAGCTTTTTCCTCTAGATGAGCTCTTGAACCAAATACAGCAACTGGGATATCAGATATTCTAAATCTAGGATCACTATTGCTTGAATCTCCCTGGTGATATTCGCTTTTGGCAACAGCTTGAATCTGATACCAAAACATTAGACAATGCATATCAACATTTGGCACCAGAAACATTTCTAAGATTTGATTATAAGATCTATGAAAACTGCCATTGTAGCATTCCACAAACCTGATTTTCAAGCTTTTCTAGGTCGGTGATCTTAGTTGCTCCATCAGCATCAAGCATAAGAAGTAGTTCACCACGAGAATGCAACATTCCCTGTAATAGAATGCTTTCAAGGAAAGAAGAAAGCCTTAATTAATTATCAATAAGCATAGTGTGACCCAGAGGCATTTGACTTTTGACATGAGTATATTTTAAGATATTTTTTAGTTTAAATTAGACTCACTTTTCTGATTGCTTCTCCTTTTCCATGATTTCTTCCTAGAAGAATGACCCTGACCTTGTCTACTGTGTATTTCCTCACAAATTCAAAAGCTACTCTTTTTGTCTCATCAGCACTCCCGTCATCAATAATTACAACCTGCACAAGTGTAAATTGTGAACAGAATGTGGAAGTGTACCCACAGAAAGTTAGCATTTGGAAGAAAATAAGTTTAGCAAAGTGTTTCAGATATACTACGTTAGGCTATACTGATTTTAATGAACATAGAAAGTACTTTCACTTCATATTAGTAAGCTCAAAAGTGAAATAAAGCCTTTTATATGTCCACCAAATACCCTCATCATGTGACGTAGAAATTTCTTTACAAATCTATATTAATATTCCCAAGACAATAAGCTATAATCTAAAAGTCTAAAACACAGTTCCAAGAGAATGGAATTTAAACAGGGTTATATAGATAAAAAAAACATATGTAGTAAAATAAAAGGAACTACAAGTACCTCATATGTAAATGATGGATCCTTTAAAGTACGTTGTTGAAGATAACTACAAAGCAAGGCATAGATAGATTACATTCATAGTACCAAACTTAAACAATAAATGTCATGTTACTTAACAGGAGAAGCAGTTAGGAAATTAGTTACATCAATACTCTATGCATATGAAGTCCTAACCATTTCAAATAAATAGAACCGTGAAAAAAGTGCATATAAGTTTGTGTTTTCCCTTCTTTTGGCTTCTTACCATGGTTGTTTGTACTTCTCTCTCTTTTTCAGGGAAGGGAAGGTTAAAAAGGTTGACATATCAGATGAATCTGTCATGTAAACAACCACTTACAAAAACTAATCAATACACAGAACACACTATGTGGAAAGTATATTCCAGAAGAAATAAGGCAAGGTTGTTAGGAGTTAGTAGTGAGATGGCAGTTAATAAATGTGAGGGTAGCAGGAATATAGACTGCTTGTTGGGATTGGCAGCATTTGATTGGTGAGGGTCAGTTAGGCAGGTATCTTTCCATGAGGAGCCAGAGGCTCGGTGCTCATCTTTCTTTAATGACCGTTTAGTTATCTGTGATTGAATAATAAGGTAATACCTTTGATCATCCTCTCTGGTGCTCAACCAGAGGAAAAGACAGAATACAAAATTATGAAAGTAGCTTAATAAACTCATTGCAATTGATACTATACACACACAACAAAAACTACATAACAGAACAACAAAGTGGACTGACTCGGTTGTGACTGACCCAAATCCTTTTATTGATATTAAAATTGAAAACATAAATCAGTTAAAAACAACTCGCTTTCACTTACTTTATAGTTTCATCAAGAGCTCCTGGAAGCCTATTCTCCTCATTGAATGCAGGAATAATCAATGAAATATACTTTGTGGCTGGATCAACAATATGTGGGCAAGGAACCTAAATGTGCAAGAGTGTCAGTCAAAATAAATTCACAACAGGGAGCTACCTTCATAAAGCTATGCATTGACTTGAAACCTCTCAGAACAAATTAAAAACATGTATGTGCAAGATACAAATATAGGTAACTGAAATTACATTTCTACTTAGTTTCTAGAAAGGAACATCAGTATACACAATGACGACCAAATAAGAGACTGTTGGAGCACTGTATATTGAAATTCTTTCAGTGCAGTGTCAAATTCGCTTGTAATTACAAATAATTCCTCTTGAAATTGACATTAGAACCTAATTATAAAACTAGAGATTAAGGAGATGCCATAAATGGCCAACCACTCCAGCTCAAAATTGAGCAGATATTGCAGATGAAAGAGAAAGATGTGTGCAATTTGAATAAGTTCACCTAGTTAAGGATCAGTATTGCAAATAATAAAAACTAGTAGGAATTCAACTCATGATGCGATGGAATATACAAAAGTGATAGTAATATGACAAATGGCAAACTATTCAAATACTAAAGGGTGCTTGTTGAGGTTAATATTTTGAAGCTGTATAATGTTAAACTTAAATAGATCAGGCATAACAATGTTACATTTATGGAAGAACAGTACTCAATAGCTTCAGCTTTTGTGGCACTAAAGAAATCTAAAAAACATACATGTTGTTAGAAATAGCTAAATCTAAGAAGTCCATCTCTTTTTGTATCATGATATCCAGATATATTTGTTCGTCTGCCCTGCATAATACACATAGAGATTTTATTCATATATATCTCTACCATTTACTTTAACATAGTATCTAGAGCCTAAACCTTAACTTGTGGCTTCATTATCCCTTTGTTGAGTCCCTCTTATTGTTGTTTTCTCTCTCCTATAGGGTTCATAATCACTTCAACTTTGATTAGGTCTGATTCTCCTATTTTCACTAATTATGTCAATGTGCCTATCTCCATTAACAAGTTAGATAGAAAAATTATGACACATTGACATCTTATATTAAGTTTTGGTTGAAAAGACAAGATTATATTGATCATCTTACCTAGAAAGCAACATCCATTGATGAAAAAGATCAATCTCTTTTTGGCTATATGTTTTCACCAAATCAATACGAGATCCTAAAATTGACTATATTCAACAATCATGGTAAATATGATTTATATGTATGCACCAGTTTAAAGAAGAGTGTTAGAACTAGCTAAATATATGGGTCCAAGTCCATCTGTTTTTCTATTATGATATCTATATATATTTGCTCCTCTATCCCACATAATACACAAAGATTTTATTCATATATCTCTCTAACATTTAATTTTAAACATGTTATCATGTAGAAATTAATCGCAGCCCCTGATATGGGCTCCCAGTCAGTAATATATTATTCTCATGTGGGATTACTTTCTATTGTTTTATGCTGAGTCCATCCATTATACAAATAGGAAAACACTACAAAGTGGTCATACTTCATATTTCAATCAAATTTCTCTCGCTTCCTGATCATTAGCTTGTAATGTATATGTTTAATTCCATGGTAATCCTATATCACGGAAGATAGAGTAGAACACGTTTCCTCCAGATATGCAATCTTCAATTGCTAAAAGTTTTCATTTACAAATTTCCGAAACCCTTGCAGCAACAAAATCACCAATTTGCAATACTAAATTCACTGGTGAATCCTTTAAAACGTATAAAAAAAAAAAAAAAAACAACATTCTACTGAAAAGGGGTGATTGTTTGAAAAGTGGACTCCTAAATTCTGTCAGTCTAGACTAATTCCACTAAACTAAGCTTATTAAAGAAAGCCCCAGAATAAAAGATTGCTTACAAAATTTTGCATATCTTTTAACACAATGTAAAGGGAAACGTTTACCTGTTTCAATGAGCTAGGATCCTCAAAAATAGCTGGAACTTCAATATGCCTTTTGAAAATCAAAATGGAAATATCAAACTAATAATCCCTGTCCACATATACATTTAATATTTTAGAGCATATATTAGAATAGTATAAAAAAGGACATACTGATGGTTGTTTCTTCTTTTATATGCTTCAAAAACCACTACAGAGACAAACCCTAAGATCGCAATCGCAGAGAAGGCTACCAAAGGACACGTATACTCCATTCCTATTCAGATGCTGCAGCTACTGCCAGTTTCTTGCCCCTGTCATGAAGCACGTAGCGTTCGCATACATTGTTCAGAATAAACAACACATGGCAGATAAAGAATCGTGCAACTCAACTTACAACTATGTGATAGTACATTCAAAACAAGTTAAAACGAATACTATTTAGTCAAATTCAAAACATTGATTTCATCATCACCTTAGTCCCTACCATCAATTGATTTTGTGTATAGAAAAATTATGACAGGAAACAAAATAAAACTAGAAGAAGCAGTGATGGTCAGAATAGAGTCAAAGCATATCGATTATCAATGTTCGAAATGTACATTTTTAAAAATAGTAAAGGAATCAAACGGAAATACTGAATCGAATATTCAAAGAAGAGTTAAAGATGAGATATGAAAGATGGTTTCGAAGAATTACCAAAATTGAATTGAACGAAGAGAGAGCACGCTCAAAGTCGTTGATCAACACTTCAACCCGACCCAAACACACCGTCATTAGCTCGGTTTTCTTTCTTTTAACCGGACTTTTCTTTCTTCTATACGCGGGCCTCAGCTACAAAACGACATAACAAGACTAGACAGGACCCAAATTGAAAGGCTCGACTAGTTTTGTACAAATGGGAATTTTTATCTAAACCCAGGATAGGCCCAATACGCTTTAATGGGTCTATTCAAATTGTAGTACGCATTCGACCTTTTCTTTGTGCACCGTAACAAAAAATGGGAATTGACTAAATTCGTTCTTTTATCTATAGAAATGGCTGTTAAAATAAATTTACTAAAATATATTGATCCGATACATTGTTTATGTTAAATTAAAATATTTATAATCTAAATTAAATCAGATTTATTTTAATAATATTAGTTTAAGTCATAATTTATTATTAGTTTAAGTCATAATTTATATTAATTTAAATTAGACTAAACTAGTTTATCCATCCAATTATTTTATAAAATAATAATTAATTTTTAAATAAAAAATAATATTATTTAAAATATAATTATTATAAATTAATTTGGTAAATAATTTATTAAATATAAATATAAAAATAATTTTCTAATATCAATTTATTATAAATATAATAACTAATATAAATTATTATTTTAAATCATTAAATTATAAAAAATAAATAATAAAAATAAAAACTAATTTTTTATGATAAAAAAATAATTTTTTTATAATTTATATATAAAATTATTATATCTGAATAAAAATTAATTTCTTTAAAATAATTTAAAATTTAAAAATATATTATTTATTTTTTAATAAATTATTTTGATATAAACATGTTAATAATTTTATTTTTTTTATTTTTAATCAGATCAAAATTAATTCATCATCATGTTGATCTAGGAATAGGTTAAATAAAAATGATAATTTTTTTAAAATATAACATTATCAATTCTATTTATTTTATTAATTAGTTTATCATTGTTGTTTAGATTTACCTATACTTTTTATCCCGTAATTTAATCTGATTTTGGTGTAACTGATTGTTTATTGTTACCTAAAACTTAATCAAATAACTAACAGAAAAAAAGATAATATATTGTATCCTTGAGTTGTTTAGTAAAATAAGATGCATAAAATATTTAAAGAAAAAAAAATTATTCGTTTATATATTTTTCTTTACAAATGTGTCCGAATAAATGATGCTATATTTCTTTTACATTGCTGTTAGATTAAATTATAAGTGGCATAATTTAAACAATTAAAAAATTATAAGAATCTAATATAAAAAATTTAAATTAAAGAAATAAAAGTCCAAGTTTTTTTTTATATACTTTATTTATGTCTTTAACAAGGTGGTGATGTGATGCACCATGTCTGGCGTGAATCCGTGTCATGAGTTCTTGAAACGAAAATGTTTTCATTCGCACATAGCAGTACTCACAACAAAACAAAGGGGAAGAACCATTTTCTCATTATAAATTTTTTCCAAGAAAATTTTCCACGCACTATAAACACATAGTACTGCTAAGTTCCAACATGTGACACTCTATAATGCGTCCTAGTGGTGGCACCACCTACAACCCTACACATTTATTAGGTCAATACTTCAATCTCAAAGGACCCATGACCCCCCAACCTAATTACATTTTATGGCCACACATAACATATGAAAGATGAGTAAAGGTGAAGGATTTGTGTTTACAACTGCAGCTGCAAGGATTGACGCACACAAATGTCCATTATTCTTGTGAAGATTAAAGTAAGGTGGCACTTGACATGGGTCCTAACAGGCCATGATTAAAGCCACAGGTTGGCACAGGGAAAAAGAAACGTGGTCTCTTTCTTTTCTTTTTTTCTTCCTTCACTTTTCTGAACCATTAGAAACTTTATGGAGAGGGAAAAGGTTGTCAATTGTAATGCTTCCTTCTCCATGGATCCCATCTTCACCATTCTACTAAACCAAACTTCATCACTGCTATGTTACCATATTCACATCTAGATTGAAGAATGATTAAATTTAAGATAATCTTCATACTTCACGTAGACAGTCACATTTTAAAATTTCAGGATTATTTGGCGTTTTTCTACTTATGGAATACTTTTGTAATATTAGGGCGGTTCATGGATCACGGGATGGATTGAGGCACAATTTACCACAGAACATTTTGCAGGGGAAAACATGAATTTGACAGTTTTTGTCTCTTGAATATTATCCCGTAGTGGCAAACTATTGCTTCCTTTAATTCCATTGATACCCTCTATGCATTGATAATTTTACATCAAGTACTTGTACTATGGTTAGTTAATGACTTTTTTTTCAAGAAACATTGGGTTTGGTTATACTGTGTTATGATATATATATATATTTACTCTGCACAGAGAACAATAATAGAATTTCTTACCATAACTTTCAACGACTGAACTGGTTTCTGTGCTAACTGTAATGGAAGTGGGTTTATCTCATATTAGAATATGCAGAGATAAATTTGCAGAATCATTTTTGTTTCTAAAGTACTAGCTGTGAATAAATTAAGAACAGATATTTCAACTATCAACAATTCTCAAGTGCTATTGCTGGAAAATATGTTTTCCTGGAGTAGGTTAAGATTGTAGGTAATAAAAACAAAAAAGTAAGCAAAATCTGCACCCCCTTTGCAAATTTGTATTAGTTGAGCAGTTGTCAACAAAAAGGACAATTGCAACCCCTGGATTCATTCATCCACTGTATAACCTTCAATTTAGTACCCAATTATTCACGCTACATTACACTTTCATTTTCCCCAAATTTAAAAGAAAATACAGATCAAACAAGATCATCAACAAATAAACCAATAATAAGCCTCCCAAAATTCGAAAGACTAGAAACCAAGTTAACAAATTAAGCCAAAATATTTATCTTTTAAGACCCTAATAATGAAGATGATGTTAATGTGAAGAGGAACACATGTTTATATAAAGTCCGATGATGAAGATGATGATGAATTGATTCACAGCTTAGCCTAATGGGCCATGGCTACCTGGGGGTGTGACTCTGAGTAACTGATGCTTCTCTGGTGAGGCATGGAAAGCATGGCAGTGTGATCCAAGAAATCTTTAAGCTCCACCACAGACTGCAGAATAGTCCTTAGATCCTCAGCACAGGAAAAGCCAAAGCTTCCAACCTGTCTAACAGCATAGACATAGAAAGTTATGCACCCTTTTCTGAACTTGAACCTTGCCATCTCACATCCATTGAGGCCCCTTATGAGCCTCTTGTTCACATCGCCAAGTGCAATCTCTGGTGGCCATATTCTGTCCACTGAGGCTTTCATGGCCTCAGTTTCAAACACAAAGAGGACCACCTTGGATTTCTTGGTGCCAAGGCCAAGGGTGAGGGTGTGCCAAGCATGGTGTGCCAAGATGGTGAAGTTTGTTGGCAAGAATGCTGTGGTGGAAGGGAAAGGAAGCTTGTCCTTTGGTTTGTTGGTGTTGTTGGTTGGTGGGAAAGAAAGAACCTTGAGAAGCTCCAAGGGTCTTGCCCTTCTGATTGTGAAGGACTTCACTATGAATTGCCCTCCAAATCGGATACCCTTTACCTCTGAGCTTGGCTTGAAGGAGAAATCAGAGTTCTGCTTTGTGGTTTGGTCATTGGGGTGCTGGTGCTTTTGCTTCTTGTTCTTGTTTCTCTTCTCTTTCTCTCCCATGGCTAGTGGGTGAGGAATTGAGGGGTTTTGTTTAGGTGGACACAAACCGGTTGGTTATCTATCTTGATTCATATCATAACATCACCAGTGTACAACAATGCTTTCAATGGGATGTACCATAGTGGTAGTATAGTACTCGGATTTTTCTTGGTGTCTTCATTTTTTTTCCATACTAGAATAATTTATTGCAGTCAAAAACGTGGAAAAACACTTCACATAAATTTCAACCTTTTTAGAAAAAAACAGGGCACAAACTATTCTCATTCCATTCCACCATACATATTTCTATCTCATTTGGAATGTCAGGGTAAGAATAAAATTAAAATATTCCATCTACGTAATTAATATTACATAATTTTGTGAATACTAATAAATGTTACAGCAAAAACCTCTCTCTCAAACTAATCTTTTTCTAAAGCTTAAACCTTTGGTAGGAAAACAGTATACACAAGTTTTACTGTTGAATCTAATTAATGATTCGACAAATTGTTCTATAGTGAATTCATGCGTAAAATTTTAGGTGGAAATTATTCAGTTTTTAAAGCATGGGAACAGGACAATCCTGAGGCTAGCTAAGCAGAGAATCTCTGCCACTCGTGAGTGCCTCAACCAAGCTTTGCCCCTAGATATAATGAACATATATTAAAAATTATATAATTGTACCATGACTAATGAAAAATGTTTATTAATTCAAGCTGATCCTGCTAATATACTGCATTGATGTGAGTAAAGTTTAAGATAAAATTAATAAGAGTAGTTTTGGTTATTGTTACTTGTGATCTTGGTATCAAACAAGAAGTTATCATGGCACAAAAAATATATTTGGTAGAAGAAAAAACAAAAACAAAAACTATGATTTGTTCCTATCGTCTAACCTAACCACATAAAAAAAAGGACAATTCATGAATCGAATTAAATATGTGGAGGATGTATTGCATAGCAGAAAGGGGATGGAAGCTGTGGTGGTGTGAATACCTGAAGCACCGACACATCTAAACAATCTTATGTGGGGAATTAAAGTGGATTAATTTAGAAGAAGATCATGTGCACTCATGGGATTGTACTCATTAATCATAATTACCCTGCAAATGACTTCACTAATGGAGAGAGAGAGAGAGAGAGGAGGTTAATCATAATACCACCCATTTGTTTAAACTTTACAGCTTTCATAGGATTGCTAAACCTATTTTAATTGCTAATGGTGTGCAAATTCATATTACCAAATCAGAAGTACTAATAAATTTCGTATAAAACAAATGTTTGTCTAATTAAAAAATTCATTTAAGACATGCAGAAATAGTACAACAATATTAAATTAGACTCTTGCAGTGTTCACAGTTTAGGTTCTGGTATAAAACTGTAACTGATTAACAAAGTATTCTTCTTTTTTAAGCATAATAAAAGATAGTGGTTGATATATATGCATTTGATGGTTTTCTGAGAGAGGGTGAGGAGGTAGGCTTACCTCATTTGACAACCTGAAAGTTCTCTTACAAAAAGTGTTTCATTCTAAAGCTTTCATTGCCTTCAAAAATAATTTAATCAGAGAGAACGTGAAGAGAGACAACATGCAACAACAACAACCTTATCCTTGGTCCTAGCTAATAATAATCAAGTTTCGATCCCATAAGATAGTTATGCTTTTTATGATATTCATCTTACTTTAGAAGGTTTTTGCAATTATTTATTGCCAGCAGTGTGTATGAATTGAATTCTCTCTATCTGTCATGATTTAACATGTATCTGAATTAAATTTGAAGTTAATTCTTTATTCTATATCAAAAAGGGAGATGTAAAATGAGAAACTTCATGGAGATATTTTTTCATGGTTGGCTACAAATTATGTGTAGATCATGTAAATTTTGTTGAGAGGTCTATCAACTTCAAACACCAGAATTGACAGGTACTTTGACAGAAGGTTTCAACAAAAAGTTAGCTCCTTTTAATCAAGAGGCAAGTTCATAAAGATCATGTCCTCATTGGCACGAAAACTACCAATTATGATCAATGATCTAGCATGCAGAATGTCCTACATCTAACACAATCAAACCACTGATGTTGACCTACATTTTCAAATGCCATTTGATGCAGGTAACAAACAACATAGATATACATATGATTCAGAGTTTAGCATTCTGATGATACTTTCTTTTTCCTTTTCAAATTATAGGAAAAAGCTGTGTTAAAAAATACTTATAAGATTCAAAAGTTGAAAGATTTTTGGTAAATAATATACACTAAAGAGACTGAGAATATAATGTTAGATAACATTGTTAACTTTAAGTTTATTAACTTTGACAAACTTCACTTAAATTAAATTTTGATCTAACTCATTTGTTGTAAATTTAAACTTGAATTTAGATTTTACTAATAAGTAGGATTTAATAAATGTTATAAATTTATATTAAAAGCTTAAAGCCTATATTTTTGTGAGTAAAGAACAAGAAATATGCTTAATAAAGTAAGTCTTTTTTTTTTTTTATCAATCATATAGTTTAGTGTTTTACAGCTCAATTTTGCCACTCTTTGGTATCATCATAATGTGGTCCCCAATCATATGTTTATACATGAAATTAGGTAATCACAAGTTTAATCAAATTGAATAACTTACACTTAAATGAAAAAGATATATTAGTAAATTGTAATTATATTAAAAAAAATTACTTAATTTCTATGTTTATTAGATGCTATATCATTAACAAGTTAAATTTTATAGTTCAATCCAAATCATGATGGCTGGAATTGACATTCAATAGGTCTTAAGTTAAACAACAATGTTATCATGTAATCAGGGGTTACAAATTTTGGGAGCAAAAAATGGTTGATTTATCCAATTGAAAGCACAAGATTTTTTATTTGTTTTTCTATATCAAAATAGTGGAATCTCTTGATATGGCAAGTAAGTCTCATTGACCCAATCACATAAATTCTATGACTTTCTTTTTCTTTATTATTATTTTTTTGTCTACCTCATACCAAAAGCTTCAAAATCTACGCTGCTATGGTGTTGTGGGATATATTTGATATTGAGAAATTCAATGATCAAATGATTTCACCTTATGGAAATTTTGAAAATAAGGGTGCTTCTATTTCATCAAGATTGTGCATCAATTTTAGATAGAGAAGATGAACTATGTCCTATTTTCTGTGAGATTGTTGATTAACATATGTTATGGGATTATAAAAGAAGTAGAAAAAAAAATTCTAATACTAGGTTACAATTTTTTTTTCTTATATTTTATATTAAGTGTGATCTAATTATTAGTTTGTGTTTTTAACTATGTGAGGTATTTATTAGCTTTAACTAATTTCTGTCAAAAATTAATATTAGTTATATATAGAAAAATAAATTATTTTAATTATCTTTTCTATTATGTTTATTATACTTGAATCCTGGATTTGAAAGAAGGGTGTGAAATGACTTATTAACCACTTAATTTTGACAAATTTTTAATTGTTATATTGAATCACTTCAATGTAATTCTTTTTTTTTCTTAACTTATTTACAGAATATCATTTTAAAATCCAGATAATATAATTAACAAAAATACAATAGAATGTTATACATCATCAGTTTATATAGATTTCAAAGGAAAAATATATAAAAATTATTTTAATAAATAAATGTATAAAAGTATTCAAAATATAAAGGACATTATTTATGAAGATTTAATAATTTTAACGTAGAAGATTTAATAATTTAGAATTTATGAAGATTAAAGGCAAGTCATTAGAAAAAATTTATATGAACAAATAAAACAAATAAAATACAGGAATTTAAAATATAATATTTTTTATCTCTATGTTTTTAAATTATGCACATTAATTGTTATAAAAGTAAGTTTTTAATATAAATATATTTTGTAATGATGTGTGGGTTGAAGAGTGTTGGTGTTTGAAAAGGAAAAAAAGGTGTGAAGTGGTTGGTTGGCAAGTGGTTGGATGGCAAGTGGTTAGAGACAAGAAAAATTGGAAAACCTTAAATGCACAAGAACCATTTCTTTTGCTATAAAATGTTCTTTCACTTCACTCATTTCTATCATCCAATTCCAAAGCAACCATTACAAGAGTTAGCCAGCAAGAAGCAGAAAGAAAATAATCTAGCTTCTGGGTGTAATTGGGTTGAGAGTTGAGTGTTTTGAGAGTGCTTTGTAAACACATTTGTATTTTCTTTTCTCCCAGTAAAATATCTGCAGTAGTCCAGAAACGTAGGAAATTTTGGCCGAATTCCGTTATCAATTAGTGTGTCCAATTATTCCGTCTTTATTTCGTTTTTATTTCACTTTCATAGATTTGACTACATGGAAAAGTTCTGTGTATTTTTCCTAACAACTGGTATCAGAGCTGGTTGTTAACTCTGCAATTTTTGTGGTGACACTATTCATATGAATAGTGAATTTACTATTATGTGAATAGTAAAAACGTGAATAGTAAAAATATTGTCGGTGCTACAAAATTATCTACAGACGTGTTCCGAAACACGGTAGTTCACATAAATTGTCAAAAACGATCTAGAAAAGTCAGATCTGAGTTGGAGTGATGGCTGCAGATGAAGGAAAGGTGAAAATCAAGAAGTTCGATGGTGCGGAGGATTACCTGTATCAGAAGGATATGTTCGAACCACTCACAGGAAAGAAACCAGAGGGTATGAAAGAGGAGGAATGGACTCTTCTCGACAGAAAGGCCCTTGGAGCCATTCGACTGGCGTTATCCCGTAATGTTGCTTTTAACATTGCAAAAGAAAATACAACAGCAGGTCTTATGGATACTCTTTCCAGTATGTACGAGAAACCATCAGCCTCAAACAAAGTTCATTTGATGAGGCAGTTGTTCAATCTACGGATGTCTGAAGGCGCTTCAACGGCACAACATATCAATGAACTCAATACTGTTACAACTTAGTTGAGTTCAGTTGGGATCGAGTTTGATGATGAAGTACGAGCTTTGATACTTTTGTCTTCTCTACCAGAAAGTTGGAATGCTACTGTCACAGCTGTGAGTAGCTCATCGGGAAACAATAAGTTAAAATTTGATGATATTCGTAATTTGGTTCTCAGTGAAGAGATCCGGCGGAGGGAGTCGGGTGAATCATCAACCTCTTCAGTATTGCATACAAAGTCAAGAGGAAGAAGTTCAACCAAAGAAAGCGGACGCGGAAAATCAAAGGGCAAACGATCCAAGTCCAGAAATCATCGTAGTTCCCAAAACTCGAAGCAAATTGAGTGTTGGAATTGTGGGAAGACCGGGCATTACAAAAATCAGTGCAAGAATGCACGAAAGAATCAAGAAGCGAAGGACGAGGCAAACGTTGCCTCTACCTCAGGGAAAGATGATGTGTTGATATGCTCTTTAGAAAGCAAGGAGGAGTCTTGGGTGTTAGACTCTGGAGCATCTTTCCATGCTACCTCACAAAAGCAATTGTTCGAGAATTATGTTCCCGGAAATCTTGGTAAATTTTACCTTGGTAATGAGAAATCGTGTGAGATTGTAGGTAAAGGTACAGTAAAGATTAAGTTGAACGGGTCTGTATGGGAATTGAAAAATGTCAGACATATTCCCGACCTGACGAAGAACTTAATCTCAGTGAGTCAGTTAGCCAGTAAAGGTTACACAACAATCTTCCACGGTGATGATTGGAAGATCTCAAAGGGTGCGATGACAATTGCTCGAGGCAAAAAGAGTGGTACTCTTTACAAGACTGCAGGAGCATGTCATTTGATTGCAGTTGCAACAAATGAAAATCCCAATATATGGCACTAAAGACTTGGACATATGAGTGAGAAAGGGATGAAGATCATGCACTCAAAAGGAAAACTACCAGGTCTTCAGTCAGTAGAAATTGACATGTGTGAAGACTGCATACTTGGAAAGCAGAAAAGAGTTAGCTTTCAGACAAATAGAAGAATTCCAAAGAAAGAGAGACTTGAGCTTGTCCACTCTGATGTTTGGGGTCCAATGACGGTCCCATCCGTTGGTGGGAAGCAATACTTCGTGACGTTTATCGATAATCACTCCAGAAAGGTATGTGTTTACTTTCTGAAACACAAGTCAGAAGTATTTGAAGCTTTCAAGATTTGGAAAGCTATGGTAGAAAATGAAACAGGATTGAAGATTAAGAAGCTCAGATCCGACAATGGTGGTGAATATGTAGACACCAGATTCAAGAAGTTTTGCTATGAGCACGGAATCAGAATGGAGAGGATCATGCCTGGTACGCCTCAACACAATGGTGTAGCTGAGCGTATGAACCGAACGTTGACTGAAAGAGCCAGAAGCTTGCGTGTACAGTCAGGTTTACCAAAGCAGTTATGGGCAGAAGCAATTAACACAACAACTTACTTGATCAACCGAAGTCCATCGGTACCATTGGAGCACGGAATACCAGAAGAGGTATGGAGCAGAAAAGAGGTAAAACTCTCACATCTTAGAGTTTTTGGTTGTGTAGCATATGTCTATATCGGTTATCAAGGTAGAAGCTGTAACATCCTAATTTTCAGTACCTCTACAACTTTTGTCAAAATTTTATTAATTAAATTATTAGGAATTGGGAAAAGTAACTATAGAGTTTTATGTTTGTTAGATTATTTGTGATTTTTTTGGAAATTTTCTGGAATTAAAAAAATAAAATAAAATAATAATAATAAAATAATAATAATATATCTTAAAAAAAATGATTTTGATTTTTTAAAAAACATATTTCTCTCTCTGCCTTCCGTAAGTTCTTCCCTTCTCTCATTTTTCTCGCTTTCTCTCAAACCCTTCTCACTTTGAAGTTTGATTTTGAGGGGGAAATATTGATTTTCTTGAGAAACTCCAAGAGATAAGTTTGTTTCTCTCAATCTTCTCTACATTTCTACGGTTTTATTTTTCAAAACGGTGCATTTCCAAATTTTTTCCTCACTTGACTAAGCTTGAATGGGAGTAGAAAGAGTGTTATTGTAGGTTTTACACCTAGGACACTAGAATAATACTTAGAATTGAGGATTAGAAATGATTAAGCTAAAAACCTTAAGCACCCTAATTCGTAAGTCACTGTTCATTGAATTTTGATACGTTTGTGAACAGAATTAGGAATTGGTATCTTCATAAAAGTTGTAGCCCTTTAAGTTATAGAAATTTAGAAACTTGTTTCACATCAAACGGATATTTGTAGCTCAAGTTATGTTTATTTTACTGTCAAGTGTTATAGCTGTGAAGTTAAGAGGTTGCCCTGTTTCAACAGCCTCGTTTTTTGAATTACTGGGATTGATATGTGTGAAATTAGGACTTGATTCCTTAATAAAAGTTTTAGGAAATTATATTTCCGAAATTTAGAAATTTGTTTCATGTCAATAGCTTATGTGTAGCATGAGTTATAGTCAAATTACCAAGGCATGTTCAGAGTGTTATTGTAGTTGAGCCATGTTGGAAACAACCACTGTAAACTGAAAAACTGCATTTATTCTACAGGGTATTTGAATTTAATTCCTTCATCAATATTGTAGGTAATTAAGTTATTGAAATTTTGGCTCTTACCTCATGCCAAAATAGCTTATATAACTCTAGAAAATTCTGAAATACTGAACCTTGTCCATATTTGTTATTAGGATTCTTCCTACTCTAAGTGTATTACTTCCATTACTCTCTTCTACTTGTATTAATTCCATTAGCATCAATTTAGGCCCTAGAAATGATTTTATAACTCAAAGAACCATAGTCTTGAATTTTAGGCTATGAAGGAGGTGAGATTTTAGAGGTCTAATATGGTTGGAATTAAGGATTTAATTGGGGTATTTAATTGGCATGTAGGAGGCTACTTAGAGGTGCAAAGAGGAGAACCAAAGACTTGATAGATTATTTGATCAAGAGTTACTCTTCACCAAGTTACAACATAAGGTAAGAAGTACGATCATTTTTATAATTCACTTTTGCTTGAAATAGCATTGAGAAGAAGTCCCTTTACTTCTAAGTTAATTAGAAATTTATTTGGAATTATTTGAATGTTATTTCTATTTTTGATGAATTTTTAAAGTTTTAAGATTATGTGAATTTTATGGTTTCTAAATGGAGCAACTTGAGTGTATGGAACCTTGTATGATTATAAGGTATCCATGAATGTTGTTTGAATCGATTGCTTAATCATTAGTAATTTTATATGATTTATTGATGAATTTAGTTTGAGAATTATCATATTTCTATGTTTAGTATTATGATAATTGTTTTAAATTGATTATTGAGATATATTGTATGTATGTTATGAAGCATGATAAGTAGAAAATTATTGTGGAATGTTTTTGTTAAGATGGATTAGCATGTAGAATTGCATTGTATAATTTGGTGGAATGGAGAAAAGGTGTGAGAAATGAACTATGTGAGAAAGAAAACTATTTTTTAGATATATTAAATTGAATTTACAATTTAATTATGAAGTGAATTTTATATTTTTATTTAATTAATAAATATTTTTCAAAAGTATTGGAATAATTTTGATTTAGGAGAAAACAATTAATTGTAAGTGAAAATGAATTTTTAATAATTTTGAGGAAATTATTTGCAATTATTATTATTATTTAAGAAAAATAAATTAAGATTGAGAAAATTATGATTTTGGGTGATGATGAATATGATGAGGTGGAAGGATGGTTTGGTGAAAAGTAGAAGTGTTCGGGCTGTTTTTTTTATTATTTTACAAGTGTTAAAATTTTTTGGGAATGTCCGATTTACAGGGGAAACTCGTCAGATTTTTTTAAGAAATAGCCTAGTATTATTTTGAAGAAGTTAAGATGTGATTTAAGTATAATGAGGTGAAACAAAGTTGAAAGAGTGTGAAGAAGTTATGATAAGTCATGCATCATGTTCATGAGTCAGAGATTGAGTGTATGAGGAGGATATGGAAAATCAGGGTCAATTCCATGCTAACCTTGGGGATGATTGAGTGTGATCGAGCTCATATGTGGCTCAGACTCGCTACCTAAGTTGTGAGACTCTCACTACCAAGCTTGATTATCCTGACTAAAGCCCCAGGGTTTCTCATGATCAGTTGAGCTGGACAAGTAATTATGAGTACACTACCGCGAGGCGGTGAGATGTTCCAGTGAAACTCATGATCCTTCTCGAAAAAAAAAACAAAAAGAGAAAAAAAAAAGTGGTTTTGGGATCCCCATGGTCTTACATACTAGGATGTGTCCTAGAAAAGATTAGTGGATACATTGCATTCATAATATCATATCATTTGTGTGTTGATTGCTAGTATGTTTGTATGTGGAATTTCTAATTAGCCCAATGTTATTTGCATGCTCTAAGTGAATATAAAGTTGTCTTACCCTTTTTGTGCATGTATTGTTATTATGAAATGTTTGCATAGGTGACGTTGAACACAACTCATCTCCGGTATCATCTCCAAGTAAAGTTTAAATACGATCACTGCAAGTACTAAGTAGAGGACTTGATCGAACACCACTACAGTGCTACAAGAGATACTTCATTTTAGTGGACGTACGAAATATATTTCCTCTTTAATTAGGTTGTATAGTTAGTTTGTCTGTTCTGGTCTTGTGAACCCTTGTTAGATGTATTTTGGGATGACTTTGTGTATATTTACTATCTAGTTATACTTGATACTTATGAATGATATGTATATTAATCACTAAGTGTATGTTCTAATTATCGTGTACCTTACTTCTACAAGAGTGTATTGGTAATCAAATACTAAGAGGAACCAATACTAATTAATAAATCATAATAAAGTGAATGTTGGTATTAAAGGTGTCACAGAAACAAACTTGATCCAAAATCAAAGAAGTGCACTTTCATTGGTTATGGTGAAGATGAGTATGGCTACCGCATATGGGATGATGAAAACAAAAAGATGATCCGCAACAGAGATGTAATCTTCAATGAAAGAGTGTTGTACAAGGACATGCATAAAACAAGTATTAGCAATTCAGAATCGAGTGGGCCAGTTTTTGCAGAAGTGGAAGATGTCCTAGAAAATCCTATAGTGAGGAGTCCTCGGTCAGAGGAATCAATTGAAGAAGGTGATGTGCAACCAGAACCTCTTACTCCAACTCCTGTATTAAGAAGGTCCTTTAGACCTCATGTGCCAAACAGGAGATACATGGACTACATGTTGCTGACTGATGGAGGGGAGCCCGAAGATTATATAGAAGCTTGTCAAACCACAGATGCTAGCAAGTGGGAGTTTGCCATGAAAGAAGAGATGAAGTCTCTGATCTCCAATCAGACATGGGAACTAGTCAAGTTACCCATGGGGAAGAAAGCACTTCACAACAAATGGGTGTATCGGGTGAAGGAAGACCATGATGGTTCCAAGAGATACAAAGTCCGACTAGTTGTCAAATGATTTCAGCAGAAAGAAGGAGTTGACTACACTGAAATCTTTGCTCCAGTCGTAAAACTCAATACTATCAAAACAGTGTTAAGTATTGTGGCTAGTGAAGAGCTCTACCTAGAGCAATTAGATGTGAAGACTGCATTTCTCCACGGAGACTTAGATGAGGAGATATACATGCACCAACCTGAAGGATTTTTAGAAGGAAAGAAGGATATGGTGTGCAAATTGAAGAAGAGCTTGTACGGTCTGAAACAAGCTCCAAGACAGTGGTACAGGAAGTTTGAAAGCTTCATGCACAAGGAAGGTTTCCAAAAGTGCAATGCCGATCACTGTTGTTTTTTTAAGAGGTATAAGTCCAGTTATATCATATTGCTACTTTATGTTGATGACATGTTAGTAGCAGGTTCAAATATGAGGGATATCAGAAATTTAAAGATACAGTTGTCAAAGGAATTTGACATGAAGGACTTAGGACCAACAAAGAAGATTCTTGGAATGCAAATCACGAGAGATAAGCAAAAAGGAGTTTTGCAGTTATCTCAAAAGGAGTACATCAACCGTGTTTTGCAAAGATTTAACATGGACAACGTCAAACCAGTCAATACACCTTTGGCCAGTCATTTTCGTCTATCCAAGGATCTGTCTCCTCAAACAAAGGAAGAAGAAGAAATTATGGCTAAGGTCCTGTATGCTTCAGTCATCGGAAGTTTGATGTACGCAATGGTCTGTACAAGGCCAGACATTGGCCATGCAGTGGGAGTTGTGAGTAGGTTTATGGCAAATCCAGGAAAGGCTCACTGGGAAGCCGTCAAGTGGATTCTAAGATATCTACGAGGAACAACAAAAAAATGTCTGTGTTTTGGAAAAGGAAATCTAAGATTACAGGGCTACGTAGATGCAGACTTTGGAGGTGAAGTTGATCACTGAAGAAGCACCACCGGTTATGTTTTCACGGTTGGTACTACAGCTGTTAGTTGGATGTCGCGAATACAAAAAATTGTTGTTTTATCCACTACAGAGACTGAGTATGTAGCAGTGACAGAAGCCAGTAAAGATTTGATATGGCTTCAAGGACTGTTAGCAGAGCTGGGATTCACTCAAGAAGAGAGTGTTTTGCATAGTGATAGTCAGAGTGCAATACATCTGGCAAAGAATTCAGCATTTCACTCCAGAACCAAGCACATTGATATTCGTTATCATTTCATCAGATCTCTACTTGAGGATGAGGTGTTAACATTGAAGAAGATTATAGGAAGCAAGAACCCAGCAGATATGCTAACAAAGGTGGTGACCATTGACAAACTGAAGTTGTGCTCAACTTCAGTTGGCTTACAAGAGTAGCAGACCAGAGAAGACTACTGCATTAATCAAGGTGTGAGGACAGATTGAAATCAGTCCTCAAGTGGGAGATTGTTGGTGTTTGAAAAGTCAAAAAAAGGTGGCAAGTGGTTGGTTGGCAAGTGGTTGGATGACAAGTGGTTGGAGACAAGAAAAATTGGAAAACCTTAAATGCACAAGAACCATTCCTTTTGCTATAAAATGTTCTTTCACTTCACTCATTTCTATCATCCAATTCCAAAGCAACCATTACAAGAGTTAGCCAGCAAGAAGCAGAAAGAAAATAATCTAGCTTCTGGGTGTAATTGGGTTGAGGATTGAGTGTTTTGAGAGTGCTTTGTAAACACCTGTGTATTTTCTTTTCTCCCAGTAAAATATCTGCAGTAGTCCGGAGACGTAGGCAATTTTGGCCGAACTCCGTTATCAATTGGTGTGTCCAATTATTCCGTCTTTATTTCGTTTTTATTTCACTTTCATAGATCTGACTACATAGAAAAGTTCTGTGTATTTTTCCTAACAAAGAGAAGGTACATATTGATGAGCATATAAGACTTAAGAAAGATATTGAATTTTATGTGGAATATTTGATTTTGTCTATTGATATTTTAATCGTTTCAAATTCATTAATGCTCCGAATAATTAGTTCCAAGTTGAATAAAAATAGCACAGTTTTTCAAACATGTTAAATGGTTAAGATTATTTATGCACCCTTTTTCTTTCTGTTGCAAATTTGAATGGCTAGAGCACATGATAAGGTTGGGCTAAATTATTATTTGAATAAAAACTAGTTTTAAAGGGAAAATCATGTGCTATTCTACAATTAAATTGTAATAAATACATAAGATGGTATACGTTAAATGTACCATAATTTTATTATAGTGAATTTTTATGTTAAAAAATATTATTAGAATTCTTTTATAATTTTATCTTTGAAAAGGGTTTCTAATGGGTTAAAAAATAAAAGTATATATAAATTATTCTGAATTCAACTTTGAGTAAGTAGAATTCATACATAGGAGTCGAGTACTATAATACTAAATTAATAAATTTGTTCCTAATTAATTACATTACTATAAATTAATACTTTCATAAAAAATTATGAATGTATCAATAGTACTTAATTATCAAACAGTTGAAAGTAGAGTAAAGTCAACCAAACATAAAATCCTTATTCTGGTTCTTTCATTTGTTGAAAAGATGAATGTCCAATATAAGCTTTTAAAAGTGTCCAACTTCACACTGAAGTTTATTAATTTCTTCTTCTTCTTTTATTTTTCATTTTCTAAGTGATTCCAAATTATCCCTTTTCCAAAATTTGGACGAAATTCTATCTATTCAAACTTCTTTATCGAGTTTGTCTGTTGTTAAGGAAACGAAAGAATCAAACAAAGTGCTTTACCAAACCGACAACAAAAATTACTGTTGTAAAAGATGTTTCGTGGTTGTTGTTTGGAATATGAGAAACGTATCTAATGTCAATGTAACCAACATAGATCTCATCATTTTAATTTCTTTTGGAATTGCATGCGAAAGATGGGCTTATTATGCTTTTAAGATGAGGTTGGACCATATGGGCCTGTCACATGGGCCTATAGAGTAATTTATGAATGACTTGTCTTGTGTACTCCATGGTCCAATTACATGAAATCTAATCTATTACAATATTTGTATAAATAATTATCATTAGGTTATGATTAATTATAATGGAATTAGACTCAAATTTTTAAACAAATATTTTCAGTTCCAACAATTGCTATTAATTTTTTTTTAATTATTAAAAATATCAATCCAACAAATCTATTATCACTCATTTGTAGTAAATATTAATCAATATTTTCTACAATTAAATAATTTTTGTAAAATTTAAAAACTGCTATTATAACACGAGAAGTAAAATTATATCAACACATTACGGCAAAACAATTTTCTACCACCAGAGACCCGAAAACAACGTAAAGAAAACAAAATGACAATCCCTTCAATCAATCAGAACTAAAATTGGACATGCCATTCATTAGATTGTTTGTTAATGATAAAAGGAATAGAATCATTTTAAAATTTAACCTTATCAACTTCCAAATGCTAGAGCTGCTTAATTTGCGTGATTGGAGTTCAAATTTAGTTTTAAAATGACAAATTATGTTAACTTTTCAAAATTTCAAAACTTTTCTACCTAAAGCTCAAACCAAACAAAGCCTAAATTATAGAGCACGTTACTGCTACTGGAGTACAGCTTGCAAAAGCCTAAATCATATTTTTTTTAACTAATCACATATTCATATAATTAACTCCTCTGGTTTGGTTTATCAGCATTCTAAACTATTTTCATAATCTAATGTGAGTCTGAAAATAAGGGAGCACCAACATTTGCTACAACTGATAATATGATCCAACATTAGTTGTCAATGGAGCATAATATTAGCCTAAGCATGAAATGTCATGCCAAGTTTAAGATTCTTTTTCCAGAACAATATACAAACTAAATAATTGGAGTACATGAATGCATAGAAAACGCAAAGAAACCGTTAAACCACGTTGCCACCATGACAACGGACTTTTTTCCTCTCTCTGATCATAACCTTCAATAAGCATATGCTCAGATTTTGCATTGATCATGGCCTGCAAATAAGAACAGAAAACATATTAACACCATAAGCCATATGAATAGAAATTAATTTATCTAAAAATCACTAAAATCTTGTAAAAAAACTCAAATTCTGACAAAAAAGGGTGACGAGACTCACTTGGATTAGTGGTAGTAATGACACCAGTGTTTGAGAAGTCACAGTTGAAATCATGGCGGCCATTGGCTTGGTAGTAGGCATTCATGGCATAAGTGGCAAGTGCCTTGACGTTGTTGGCGGCATAGCAAACTCCTCCAGGTTGAATTGGTTTACAATCAACTCCTTGGCTGCACACATAGTTTATGTTTTCTTGTAAAGCTGCATCAGTAGCAGCTGCCTTTGGCACACACCATTTTTTATCTCCAACTGCAGGTGCAGGATTTGTTGGCGCTAAAGGTGCACCTTTCTGCATTTATTCATTTTAAAACAAGATCTTATCAACAAATTCACAAGCAATGTAAAGAATTTTCACACACTCCACCAATAAAAAAGATTACTAATGTTATGTAAATGCACTCTTCCTCTACAACAACACACATTTTACAGTCCATGAACCATATTTAACAGTAGTAACTTCATTCAAACCATTGAATAAAAAGTTACCCTAGACTTCATAATTAAAATCGGCTGTGAGTTGTGACTGTTAGTTCGTCCAATTAATAATGAGAGGAAGGAGAAGAGATTCTGATTTATAATATTGGGAGTGGGGTTGAGCTAAATGGATCAGCCTCTAGCACAGCCGTTAGATTTTGTGGTGTATAAACTATCGAGCTTAAAAAACTCATGATCAACGGTTGGTTTTAGAGGGCATCTTCTAATTATTTTTTATATAAAAATATATATTATATAAAATTATTAAAAATTATAAACTTGTATTAACATAAAATAAATATATATAAGATTAAAAATATTTTAAATATATTTAAGGATATTTTATATTATAAAAATTATCAATTATTATATAATTTATATTATAAATTATTTAATAATATTTTAATATTATTCATTAAATTTTAATTTAGTAAGTTAAATTTTATTTTATTATATATTCCTTTTTTTCAAATAAGTATATAATTTTTTTATATACATCTTTAAAACTTAATTTTTTTTTATATTTTAACATTGTAATTAAACATCATAAACTATTAAATTAATTAATTAATAATAAATAATATACATGATATAATAATCAATAAAAACAATAAAAAAAATGAAAATTAAAGATAAACAATTATATAATAAAATGAAAATGTGAAAAAAATACAAGTGAAAAAATAATAAAAAAAAGTTTAATATAGAAGTGAAAAAAAGTAAAATGTAAAATATTAAAAATAAAAAGGTGAAAAAAAAAGAGAATAAAATTTAAATAAAAAATTATATAAAAAAATAAAAATAAAAATAACTAAATTATTATTATTATGTATAAAATATTTTTTTTATATTTAAAAAATAATTTTTTTATAAATATATATATATAAAAATAAAATCAAAATTTTGAGGGGCCGTGAAATCAGGCTCCGCTGGTTCGGGCTCTGAGTGCATGGACCAGCCTTAGAAAAGGGCCCCACCTAATAAAGAAAAGAAAAAGCCAAAACAGACCAATAACAAAGTAACAGGACAGCACACAAAAGAAAACACACAAAAAGTAAAGGAATAAAATAAACCTGTCCGTTTCGCATGATTCCGCAATCGTAAACGGGCGTGAAATCGGGTCGGAACAGGCCCCAGTTGCGTTCTGCTATTGGGCCGGGCTTTTGGTTCTCATTGAAAAGAGCAAAGATGTAGGTCTCGAATGTTCTGTTGGGCATCAACGGCGTTCCCTTGCCCATCGCCAAGTGCTTCACGAGTTGGCCGTTGAATGACTGAGCGTTGGCCACGCTGCAGGCGTCCCAACCGTCGCAGATGGAGGGCCATCCCGTTTCCCCTATGGCGATGTCGACGTCACCGTACCCCAGATCCTTCATGGCGGAGTAAACCGCGTCCAGCAGAGCGTCGAACTGGTTCGTGTAGCTGAGCTTGGTGTACTTGTCGTACAAGCCGCGGTTTGGTCTGAAGAGAAGGAAGTTCACGTTCTTACCATTGTACGAGAAATAGGGATACGGGTTCACCATGAAGGGCGTTCTGGTCTCTTTCAGAAACTGCAGCATTGGGCCCAACACGTGCTTTGCGAACCCTGGCCTGAACCTCCCCGCACTGGGCGGAATTGATGACCTCATTATCGCCAACGAGTGAGCAGTGGTAACCTGAAAAGGAAAAAAAAATATAACAAAAAAAATTATTAATTAAGCTAAATTTGAATGTGTGACATGTGGAGATGAATATGGAGCTAATAATAGAAGTGAGATAGTAGAGGGAATGGAAGACCTTAATGTCAGTTATGCCCTCGGCTAGGAGGGCAGCGTGGAGGGTTCGGATGGCGGAGTTGAGGCCGCGGATCATGGTGGCGTCTCCCCAGTGGAGCACCTCGCTGCCTACGAGGATGTATTGGATTTTGGTCTGCTTGTGATAGGGTTTGATGTGCGTGACCACCCACTGCCTCGCCGAATCGATTTGCTTGAGGGCAGCGATATCGCCGTTGGGGGCCGTCACCGTCACGGGGATGCCTGTGTTGGCGAAGGCCTGCAGGATCTGCGGGTTCACGTCATAGATCTTCACGCGGTCGAGCGTCGTCCGTGTCTTCAGAAAGTTAGCCACCGTCGCCGGCGGCGGAAGGTTATCGGCCAACGTGCCGTAGTTTATGCCGAGGCCGTGCGTGGTGATGACCAAGTGGAGAAGAACCACAAATGCGGAGAGAAAGGAGGTTGTAGCCATGGATGATATTGTGTTTGAACTTGAAAGTCAGACGCAACGGTCTTACGCTTGTGTTTTGTGAAGTTTCTATATATATATAAAGAGAGGGCTGAGAACGAGATTGAGAACATTAGAAAGAGGGATAAGATAGGGATTTTTTAGTATATTTTAGGACCCTGGTCAAAATAGTGTGTCTCCTTGATGTCACTGTATTCTGTTTATTTATTTATTTATTCTCTGTAACGTTGATCTATCTTGTAATGATAATGGCTGAACGCGTCATTCGTCATATGAGTAACATTACGTGGAATATGGAGTGGCTGAGAAATATCTCATGCTGTCTGAGTTAATTTGTTGTCATGGTCCTAGTGTGTTTTTATTAGATTTATTACGAACTAAATATTTGTAAAAAAAAAATGTTATGTGTAATAATAAAATTTGGATATAGTAATGATTTTAATTTTTAACATTGTTAAGATTCCAGTTTGGGAAGAATGAGGGGGTTATTGAAGAGAGAAGCTTTGTGGTGAATGATAGATAGGGTGGGGTAGAAAAGTTAATTGCGTTACCCAACGGCTAGGGGATTGGGTTAATGAATAATGATGAAAGGAAGAAAAGGAAGGAACAAATTACAAATGCAGAAAAGAGGGGCACGAAATGATGAGGACTCTGGATTATGGAATCGGATCCAAAATTTAATAGAAAAGTCATATATTTGATGGTGGGGCAACCTAGGTGTCGTGGGTCAAAAAGTTACTACATTCTATTACACTACCCTTCATATTTTATTACAATCCGAAAGTTTGAGCCAGACGCATCTTTGGTGTATGCGCAAAGCACGGTGATGATGACACGTCATATTAGAGATAGTTTTATACTTTTGCGTCTCATCTAGCTGTCAGAATGTCTAAGAAGAAAACCAACGCGTCTTCACGTGCCATCCTTCGTAACTGCTTCGCCGGAGTACTACTCCTTGTTTCTGTCAGCCACGCGCTTTCCACCAAGCTCCTTCGCTCCTATCCATCTACATTTTTTGGGCTCTATTCTATGTTTGGCCCATTACAATAAGTCCATGTTCCAAAATTATAAAAAAAAAAAATCAAGAGAAAACCTCATTGAAATATACTAAAATAATGCTATCAGGCAAAAAGGTTTATTGAATTTTAAATTACAATTTACCTCACCTTGTTTCGAGATACAAAGTTCTTGAATCCTACGATACTACTACCTTGAAAAAAACTACTACTTTTAGAAATCCACTGCAATGCACAATGACAATAAATAAAATAAAAACCACGTGTCATGCGATTAATTGAAAAAACCGTCTTCAAAAACTCTACAATTAGCACATTGTTTAATCTTCAAAATCCTTCTTTAAATCTTAACAAGCCCTCATTTTGTTCGTAAACCCTTTCTTTTTCTCTCAAATATCGATAAAAAAACCTCTTATAAAACTAATTAATAAGCTCGCGTTGTTGTTCCCACTAAAAATGTTCTTATAAATATTA
The DNA here is from genome assembly GCA_963425845.1 of Sphenostylis stenocarpa. Classification (NCBI taxonomy): domain Eukaryota; kingdom Viridiplantae; phylum Streptophyta; class Magnoliopsida; order Fabales; family Fabaceae; genus Sphenostylis; species Sphenostylis stenocarpa. The sequence goes on from OY731398.1 coordinate 20,364,929, forward strand.
ATTTAATTGTCTCAAATATTTACTAAAACCTTTAATTTATTAATGAAAACATGAATACATTCTCATTTAAATTTATTTTTTAATTAATGAAAATAAAAAATTATCACATTTCTTAAATATAAAACATTATTATTTTATTTTATTTACTCTAATAATTATTTTTTTGACATCAGGTACGGAAATTATTTCACCACAAGAAACATCGGTACTTCGTGTTTATTAAGTTATTAAATTTTTATATACTAAATAAATTATAATTTTCTTAGCTTGTGTCTTACCTAGATTGTTTAAATACTTCTTGTTGTTTATTTGTTAATTATAAAATGACTTTCTTTAAGAAGAAATATGTGCATACGTAAGTTCTACCCATTTCGACAAAACGAATACATTTTTTAATCACTTCAAAGAATAATATAATTCCCTTCTTGTTGCTTTAAAACTTATATTTCTAGTACTTTAATTAGTTTACATTGTAAAATAAAAATATGTTGAGAAATTATCAAAGTTAAACTCCAATTTTAAACATGTTTTACGTTAAAAAAAAATCAACTACAGAAAGAAACATTTTTTTTTCTACAGGTTTAAATGCCTCAAATTTTATAATCATAAAAAGAAAAAAAACTTAATTCTTCTCATCTTGCATATAATGGTCATATTTTTTAATTCAAAATTAATAAATAATTTTATAACTTTTTTTTTCTTTCAAAATTTACATCTCTCGTCGATTAGAATACACTTCGCAAAAAAAGAAGAAGAAGAGTACACTGATAATATAAAAGTTATTTTAGTATAATATAGGACAAAAAAGCTGAGTTAAGTAATAATTAAAAGTCATAAGTGAATTAATTTCTAATTGTTAGAAAGTTTAAAAATATTTAGTGCATTAAAATTAAACTCATGTTTTAAATATTTAATGTTTAAAATTTTCCAACTACACTTCATTAGTTGTATACTTGAATAACACTAATTAAGCCAATATTATGATAACCAAAGTAACAGCAGTTAACGTTAAACTGCAACAAGGAAAAAAAATTAAATGTAATTAATAAAATCCTAAGCCAGAGGGTGGTTATTAAAAGCATTTGTCACAGGCATTACACACCCCACCACAGAAACATCGGTGTGAAAGTTGAAAATGTTTCGCCGCCATGGTCCTACTGCGTACAAACACATGTTGGTGTCGGATTCTGAAACTGAGTCCGATGATAACCTTAACAATGTTGCTGTTGCTGTTACCGTTGCTAATGCAGATGGTGGAGCAAGGGAAGAAGAAGGGAAAAAGTCTCTTTCAGCTCACAAAGTTGGTAGAAAATTCAACACCAAACAGAGTCTTGATCCAGGTTACCAATATCTATCTATCTGTTTTACATACACTTGTATTTTATTTTCAACTCTATTTTTTCATATAGTTGAAAAAGAAAAACAAAAATCCTTAGTCAATATTTTTTCATTTAGTTCGTCGCTTAATAGTTTTGTCACTATTTTTTATTCTAAAACTATTTTATAATTAAGTTGAAATTTTAACGGATTCTACATCTAAAATGCGTATTGGTATTAAGCATAATCAAGGTTTTTAATGAATTTCAATCTATGTAAAAAAAAATTTGAAAAATTGTGGGAGAGAACGTAATTTTATAATTAATGGTTATTAAAATAAAAATATATATAAATTATGAAATATTAATAATTATGAAATATTAATATATTATCGAGAGAGATAGGGTAGGACTATAGAGGATTCAAATCCACCATTTATACAGATCATACAAAAAATAATGTTATCACATAATTAATACTCCCTCTATTTATTTTCAATTGTCTTTAAAAAAATATTTCTATTTATATGTTATTTTTTATATTTTTTATTATATTTATTGTAGAGAGAAAAAATAATAAATTATTACAACTAATTTTTGGCAAAGAAAAAAATATCAAAATATTAACATTTATTATAAATTATACTAATAGTTTTTTCTTAAGTTGAACAGAAAAATCTTAAATAATATAACAAAGAGTAATTAATTTTATATTTACTAAAAAGTGTAGTTAAATTGAATTAAAGTGATGATATTTTGACAATCAAAACAATTCACTTTTATTAATATAATAATTTATAGAATGATTTAATAAAAATAATAAAAAAATTATTATTATAATATTAAAATAAAATTGTTTATAAGAGTAGTATAGATTTAGGTATATTTTTTTTTATTTAATTCAATATAATAAAGAAAAAAAAAATGCAGACGCTTTGTTAGAAGTTGCAAGGGAGTATCAAAAGCAGATGGAGAAAAAGCCTGTTCCAACACATCGTTTAAACCACGACATCGTGGTTGTGAACTGGAAAGGTTTGGGGAAAACCTTGAAGACATTGTACGGGGAACCATTACATTATCTGACACAAAATGTTTGTAAAGAATGGGACAAGTCAAGGTTTGGAAGTGAAAACGAAGAGAAGCCATTGAATGTAATTTTGAGTTGGCGTGAGGCTGAAGACACTGTTTGGAAAGTTGAAGCAGTTCATAGACTTTGCACTTCCCCTGTTCATCTTGCTATGCTTTGGCTTCATGACCCAGAATACCATGTTTTTCTTGATGAAGTTGTTTCAACCCCTTCGACTTCAACAAAATAGTACCTTTTTCACTCCATATATTCAACTTAATCACTGTTATTGTTGGACACACCTTTTATTTTATGTTGGATATTCTTAATTCTTGTTTTATGTTGGATATTCTTAATTCTTATTTTATGTTGGATATTTTTTAAATTAATATGGACAACATAAAAACCTTTTTTATTCAACTTATATTTTCACAATATTTATTAAATTTATCTTTCTCTTTCTTTTTTACATCACATTAATTTTTTTTTCCTTTTTTCTCTTCTCATTAGTTTCTTCTCTCTCAAAATACACAAATTTTAAACATTGTAAATTTTGTTCTAATATTTATTTATATAAACTTTTCTTTAACAATCAATTACTCCGAACTAAATTATTTATTTTTATAATTATGGTAAATTCGTATTTGAATAGTTAAAAAACAATTTAAGAATACAAAATTATAATTATCTTATATTTGCAATTCTTATGTGAATTAATTTTATCTTAAATAGTTGTTATAAATATTTTGGTAGTTGATAAGTAAAAAGTAAACATTGAATATTTTAAATATAATAATATTTATTTTTATTGTATACACTTTTATATATATATATATATATATATATATATATATATATATATATATATATATATATATATATATATATATAAAAGTTGCCAAAGCTAATTGTGAAATCTAATTTCACTTTTTATATAAAGTATTTTTTTTTAATAATTTAGTCTTAGACTAAAACTTTTAATTTATCTAATTTTATGTTAGGCTAATATTAAGTTTAGTCTGATTGAAATTCAAAAAAATTAACATATTTATATTAAATCAATTAATTAAAAATATTTAAATAAAAATATATTTTTAAAATTTAAATTTTATTATTAAAATTAGTTTTTATTTAAGATATAATGATTTAATATAACTATTATATGGTAATGCATGTATTTAATTTTAAGATAAGAATTAGAAACTTACTCTTAGTAATACATTATTTCTTTTTTAGTAATTTATTAATTTAAAATAATAAGTAGTCTTAATTATTAGATATTTGAATAAGTAATTATTAAAAATTTATTATGATATTTATTTTTATAATAAGTAAATATTTGTCAAATTAATTTATAATATATATATTTTTAATAAAATAAAATTATTTTTTATTTTTATTTAAAAAATTATTATTATTATATAAAAAATATCGGTCCATAATTTTATAGACTAATCTAATCTAAATCCATGTAGATCATGACATAAATAAGTCATACTAAAATATGAGTGATTGAATTTAAGGTACAAATATTTTTATTTTAACTTGATTTATTTTTAATATTATTAGTTTATCGTAATACATAATTCTATCACTTATTTATCGTCGTTATGCCCGAGGAAGTTCATATCGTCTGGATAAGAAGGGGTCTCTATACGGAATGATATCAAAACCTAACCATTTTTCAGAAGAGGTATGATAGTAGAAATTATAAATGGAATGTGAGTAAGAGAAACCTTTAAACCCGTTCTGTTAAACTCAACTCTTTCTCATCCCAAAAATATCTCGAAAACTCTTTCTTCTAAGATAGAAAACCTTATAGAGTATTCTTATGTCCCAAAAGATGCCTAGATATCTGAGACTTACTGTCCTTATAATATCTTTAGGAGACAAATATTCACCCTTAGATCTATCATTCGTCTTCTTTCTACCAGAAGACCTCATGTCAAAAAGTATGTCCAATCTTCCATGATGGACCAGTGTGACCTACCATCCACCACAGAAAAATAATATGTCAACATTGAGATCCCCAAAGATCTCATCAGACATTGGAAAATTGAGGGTTATACTCATCTCCATTACGGGGTTATCCGACTAGTCCTCTCCCTCCATGGAAGAAGAGAAAGTGTAGTTCTCACTATCTTTCCCAACTTAAACGTTAGCTTGAAGGATCTCACCATCTCCCAGAGATTAAAGGTTCAGATCAAGATTATTGGAGTTGAACAAGTGGCTGATGGGCTGATGCACTATCAGCTACTCTTCATCATCAGATTATCTACAGGTTGCAAGATCATGCGATAAATCATACATTACCATCTTGTAAGGACAAAACACTATTCTTCTTGGTCAATAACCAAGATGAGACACCCTCCATAGTTTAAATCCCCAGAAATATCTCTTCACGAGAGCTTCACAAGCTTATTCCGATGCAGTGGGTGACTAACTATGAGAAACTCCACAACAACCAGAAACTCATCCAGTTCACAGAAGAAGCAACATTTAGAAAATCTATAGATGACACCGTTAGAACCATCTTCAAGAATTCAGAGGATGTTCCAAGTTCAATCACCTCCATATTTCAGTCGATGATGATAACGTCTGTCACCAAGCAAGGCAAAATCCCTATCGCTAGCGTGTGCCCTGACGACAAACCTATCTTCATTGACAAGATAGGGGGACACTTCATCGGGGATGTTGACCCAGACATGTGCGATTCTGACTGTGACTGTTGCGATCACAATGGAGACACTAGTGACTCAGATGATGACTTCAAAGGAGGATCATGCAAACCTCCATTCACTCCTCCTAGGACATTTGAACTTGGAAAAGGCCCGTGGATAGGAATTCACCACCAAGAAAAGCTAAATCCCTTGTGGAAATATCAGCGATATGCTGAGATCCTTGAAGAGGAAGACCTCTCCTTCTCCAATCAAGAAAGGTGCAGAAATATTTCCCATGCCACCTCAGCCTGCTCCTGTAGTTTCCTTCATTCCATGCATGATGATCAACCCATCAGCTTACAAAGAAGAATTTCCTCCGTTGGAAAGAAATGTTGATCTTGTGTCCAAAACAACTACCAAGCCACATGTCATTTGTCAAGAGATTGGACCAGATGGGAAAACCAAACCCCTAAGTCAGGCTGAAGAAGTACTAAATTGGCAGACAGAGAATGCTAGAGCCCAGAATTTAATCTTGCGGAAAATTGATAAGAAGATAGAAAAGATCTCCACACACCTTAAGAAGACTGATGACAAGCTCCAACGCCTTAATTCTACTCTGAGGAAGCACTACAAGCAACTCTCCTCAGAAATCTCATGACTAGAAGAAGACTGGAAGAACACCGTCTTCGGAGAACTATCTCACGCCAAGGAAAAGGAGATCAGAAGGCTCAAAGACCAGATCCAAGAGATGGATAGTTACATTGAAGAGAAAATTAGGCAGCAGAAACCAGAGAAAGATCATTATTCATCCTTGTTCTCTTCAACTCCAGCCTACTCCTCTTTTTAGAACCTGTCTCCTTTCTTCCAACCAACATCACAGACTACATGGTCCCTACCAATAGCAACTGCCTATAGACCTAGGCTCAAACCAGTAGCACCCAAGCCAGACAAAGGAAAAAAGGTTGCCCAACCTTCTTTAGAATCTTCTTTTGCATATCAACCTTCACCTAAGAGACAAACCCAACAAGAACCATTGACCCGGTCTTTCAAGATTCTCAAGACCTATACTCTCAAATGACTATAGAAACTTGTCCTTCTCCGATTCATACGGATACTCCTGCAACACCAACTCCAGATACTCCTATAATGCTTGAAGAATATTCCTCTAAAGAGTAAAAAACTAAAGTTCTTATTTATGAAGAATCAGAAACTGAAGTTTTTACTTCTGAAGAATTTGAAACAAAAGTTCCCAATTATGAAATCTTACCCAGATACTGATGACCAGCACCTCCAGATCAGAAGTTAGACATGAACTAATATATGACCCTCCAGATGAAGAGGATGACTATGGTCCCACAAGGACAAATGTGTTTCCAAAGACAAATGGTGAACCCTGTTTCACTATTAATGATATTCCCCCCAGCCAATGGAGAGCCAGACTGATCGAATTTGGAGCATGGTTAGACACCAAGTTAGTCAACAATTCTGACTCTTATAAAGTCATTGAAAAATTCTGTTACAGAATTATAGGAACTTTGAAGGGATGGCATCATAATTTGGGAGCCGTTCGATAGAACCAGTTCCATGAACTAGGACAAACATTAATAGTACTTGGAGCCTTACATGAAGAATTCATAGGTGGTGGATCGATAATAGAGCAAAAGATTCTACCATCTCAACGGACTCAATGATCCTAGCCTGAAGAACACGTATGTCACATCTCTTCCTGCTGAGATACAACCAGAGCTGAACAGGATGTCCATATCCATCCAGAAAGACCTCACAACTTTAACAAAGATTCAAATTCACTAGATGACTTTAGAAGTTGTTGACAAACTGTGCAGATAGCATGTGTTCTTTGTTGACATCATGACTCACAAAAGCAAGTTCAACAAAGTCTATCAGAAACCTTACCTTGAGATCAAATGCAAGAAGCCCTATTTAGGCAACTACAAGATGAAGAAGAAGCAGGAAAAAACCATTTTTTCGCAATAAGAAGAAAAAGAATTTTAAATTCTTTAAGAAAAAGAAGTTCAGAGGGAAAACACAAGATCAATGGTGCTTTATTTGCAAGAGAAAGGGACACTTCTCCAAGAACTGTCCTCACAAAGCTAAAAAAATCATCAAACTCATTTCCACCCTCCAGCTTGATGAAAATGATATATAGAGTCTCTCTATTCTGAACAGAGTTTTGCAAATGAAGAGACTGTATTCGCTCTCAACATCTCCTCTGACGAGACTAGATGAGAATAGTCCTATGAATCTAAACTGACATTGTTCAAGTATTTTCCTTTCAAGAGATTCATCCTATCAAAGTCTCTCCTCCACAACCATGTTTGGAAGTCCAACTGCTTCCATCAAAATATGAGAAAGTAATCCAAGCCATAGCCTACATTGATACAAGAGCCCAGAAATCCATGATGGATCCTGACATACTTCCAAGGAATTCTGGAAGAAAGAAGCTTCCTATTTTGTTGCAGCTGATGGAAAAGTCTTTAAGACCGTGCTGATCACCAGAGCTCTGATTGGAATCAAATTTTTCCTAGAATGTACAGTCTGGAGTAAAGTAATTGGGAACAAACTTCCCAACAAAGACATTCTAGTAGGCATGGACATTTTCTCCATGACGAACAAGCTTCAGATCCATCCTACGGGAATCAAGTTCAAGAGGGAATTTAAATCTTTCACAAATATACCCAAACTATTCTCTCTCTCTGAAGCTCCTCCAGATTTTGAAGAAATAAAGAACAAGTTAACATCTCTGTGTGCTAAAAATCATGAGGAATTCTCTCATCCCAAGCCTCTATGGAAGAACCTTGAGTTCTTTGTACAGTTACCTTTCAAGCTGAATGAAGACGTCAATCCAATGAAGGTCACTCACCTAGGAATGTCTCCATCAAACCTACAGTTAGTAAGACAAGAATGCCAAGAACTGTTGAAACAAGGCCTGATCAAACCAACCCAATCCAATTGGGTCTGTCAAGCCTTCTATGTGGAAAAGAGGTCCGAAAAAATTAGAGGAAAAAAGAGGTTAGTTATCGACTACAAGCCTCTTAACTATTTTCTTAAGGATGACAAATTTCCAATACCTAGAGCCTCATTCTTATCCACTCCGATAAAAGAATCTCATATCTTTTCTAAGTTTGACCTCAAATCTGGATTCTGGCAATTAGGCATTAACCCTGCTGAACGATACAAGACTGCTTTCTGTATACCTAATGCCCAATACCAATGGAAAGTAATGTCCTTTGGGCTTAAGACAGCCCTATCACTATTCCAAAAAACCATGACAAAAATCTTTGAGTCCATACTAGACAAAGCTATTGTGTATATTGATGATATATTACTGTTCTCACAAGACATGGACTCCCACAAACAGTTATTGGATCAATTTTTCAAAATAGCCCATCAACATGGGATTATGCTATCAAAAAAGAAGATCCACTTGGCCCAAGAAGAAATCGACTTTTTGGGAATGCATTTTTGTCACGACACTTATCAAACTCAACCTCACACTGCAGAGGAACTTCTCAATTTCCCGGATGAGAATCTGACCATCAAGCATATCTAACAACTTCTCGGGATAGTCAACTACATTAGGGAGTTCATCCCTAACGTTTCCAAGTACACAAGTCCCTTATACAAGCTCTTAAAAAAATAATTCACCTCCATGGGGATCAAAGCATACCAGAGCCATTAAAGAACTGAAGAAGATAGCCCAGACTCCTCCAGCTCTAAAGATTCCAGGCAACAGAAAGGGAGTACTGCAAACTGATGTCAGTGATGAATAATGGGGAGCAATACTCATTGAAGAAGATAATGGGAAGAAGGTACTACTGTGTGATCATGCCAGTGGACAATTCAAAGATGCCGAGAAACATTACTACACCACATACAAGAAATTCTTGGCCGTCAAGAATGGAATAAAGAAGTTTGACTTCCACCTTAGAGGACATCACTTTGAAGTATAGATGGACAACTCTTCATTCTCGAAGATCCTAGAGTTCAAGAACAAGATGGCTCCTAATCTGCAGATTCTTCAGCTAATGGACTGGTTTTCCAAGTATGATTTTTGTGTTAAGCACTATCGACACCGTCTTCCACGATGGGGGAACGAAATGTGCGAGCGGTCGCAACGCGATGGTTCGATCTCACGTTTTCGTAAAATAATCTGGTCATCACTTTTAGGATGCCCAATAACCAGACGAACCTTAAAAGTGAGGTTTTCGCAAAATGGGTTCTATGGAGTCGCCACCAATGTTTTAACCGGAAACATTGAAAAAGGAAAGATAAAAAAAGGTGTTGGTTAAAAAATATCAAGTTTGGCCATTATAACCAAAGTCGGGTAAGAGAGTTAGTTATGCGTGAGGAAGGTGTTAGCACCCCACAATGCCCCTTTCGGGTTCCCTATGATGGATTAATTCATAAAATAAAGATTGTAGAAATTATGCATTTATCCTATTTATTTATTTGCAATATTTATTTAAATATCTACATGACCCTAATTTCTAATGCTCACAAAAGAAAGAGATAAAAAGAGTAAGGGATTGAAAAGAACTTTCGAAGTGGGCTTTTATAAATCTTTAAACTTAAGGATGCTTTTTGGCAGTCCCCTCCCACTACACGAGCACTCCTCCCTCGAACAAATAAAAACTTAAACTACCGAGAGCAAGATGTCTCAAAAAGAGACTTCCTTAACCGATTTTTAATCGAAATGATCACTCGAAGTCTAGAACAGTGTCTCTAGGTGTGAGAATGTGTGAAAGAGTGTCGAAAAGAGAATGTGTGGGGGAGTAGTGATCATTGAAGAAGATAATGGAAGAAGGTACTACTGTGTGGTCATGCCAGTGGACAATTCAAAGATGACGAAAAAAATTACCACACCACATACAAGGAAACCTTGACCGTCAAGAATGGAATAAAGAAGTTTGACTTCCACCTCAAAAGACATCACTTTGAAGTATAGATGGACAACTCTTCATTCCAAAAGATCCTAGAGTTCAAGAATAAGATGCCTCCTAATCCTCAGATTCTTCGGCTAATGGACTAGTTTTTCAGGTATGATTTTACTGTTATGCACATTAAAGGAAACCTAAACACAATCCGTGACTTTTTGTCCAGACCCAAAAAGATCGTCCAATTCATTGTTGACACCTATAGTCTTCCCCTGATATTCATGGTCAAATCTCTCTCTAGCCAAGCCAAAACTGTCAAAGTTTATCCACCTGGTCTAAACCCAACCACACCATTCAATGTTCTCCACTATGCTAGGACTCGTTATTTCTATTTTCTACATGAAATTATGAGATACAAAATAGTCTCAGCTTCTATGTTCAACCCTGATATTCCCTTTGGAGGAATCTTTGAACTATTTTATGAACCTGGTTGGGACATTTGCGAACCCATCCATTTTGAAGGAAGCAGTTGGACCTCCAAGCATAGTTGTGGAGGAGAGACTTTGATAGGCTGAGTCTCTTGAAAGGAAAATACTAGAATAGTGTTAGTTTCAGATTCATAGGAATATTCTAATTCAGTCTCGTTAGAGGAGATGTTGAGAGCGAAGACCGTCTCTTTATTTGTAGAACTCTGTTCAGAATAGAGAGACTTTATATCATCATATTCATCAAGCTCGGAGGATGAAAATGAGTTTGATGACTTTTTCAACTCGTGAAGACAATTATTAAAAAATGTGTCATTTTCTCTTATAAATAAAAACATCGTTGATAATGAATTATCTTTACTTAAATTTATTTTCTTATACGTTTTAGAAATAGTGTTACACATCATGATTATTTTATATATATATATATATATATATATATATATATATATATATATATATATAAATGTTTTTTAAGTATAAGTTGTACTACATATATATAGTACAATTTTACAATTTTATTTATTTATTGTAGATATATTTGTATTATGTAGTACAATTTTAAGTCTATTCCTACTTTTAAAGATGTTATAAAAAAGATGTTACATATCATATAATATATAATAATATTTTTAATACATTATAAAAAAATATATATATATATATATATATATATATATATATATTAAAAACAATAGACGAAAAAAATAAAATTCTAGATGTAGCAGCGTTATCTTGAGATGTGTGATATTCAATTTACAGTTAATAACTCTCCTCCGTTACTTATTCTTAAGAAAAAAGAAATTATATATATAGAGAGAGAGAGAGAGAAAGTAACCTTCTCATTCATTAACGTTTGTTTTTTAAAACGGATAGTGTAGCAGAATAAAAAACCCAAGATATTTTTTTCAAAAAAAAAAAAAGACACGCGTAAATGAAGAAATGAGATAAAATTAGAGACATAATTTATTATATGAAAAACATAATAATTATGTAACATGAAAATTATAAAATATTTATTTATTTTTTATTTACTTCCATTCAAGAGTAAATAATTAAGCCAGCAATTAAATATGTATAAAACATAGAAACAATTATACTTACCCGCATATTTTTATTTATTCAAATGTCTTTCTCTCATTATTCAATTTCGTTTATATATTATTTTTAGTATTGATTATTGAAATACAGCACGCATATAGTTCAGAAAATGTATATTGCCATTGGATTTTATTTATTGTAGTTCTCTTTTTTTTCCTCTTTAAATGATTGCTTATAAACACATGTAAAATATTTTTCTAAATAATATTTTTCAAATTTTAAACAATTTTCTTTAATTTTAAATAATTCATACGCAAGATTTATAATAAAATAATAAATGTACATTTTAAATCACTTTTCAATGTGATGTTTGAAAATTTATTATTCCTTCCTCTTTCCTATATAGTAATTACAGTTTATATTTGTTTCATAATAAAAAAACAAAAAAAAATCATTTAAAAATCTTCATGTTAATCATTTATTTCTTCTTTATTCTACACTTTCTTGATTAGATACCTAAAATTTGAAAATAAATTATAATTAGAATAACACATTTAAATGTAGAAAATATTATTAAAATTATCAATTTTCAAATATGACGGAGACGTATGAAATGCATTAAAATCATAAGACAATTAACCCTAACCACTACTACAAATAAAGCTTTCAACGTCGTCGTGCTTCATCAGAAGGCTTTCAACGTCGATTCTAATAAACCTCTTTATTTACAACCATCTCTATATATTATATTTTTTAGAAGTTTTTTAATTTTTTAAGAGAATTGTCATTGGCAGTGTTGTATCGAGCGAACTTTCAACGTCGGTAATCGATGTTGAAAGTATGATTTTTTAAATTAATAATTTTTATTTATTTACAACCCCTTTACCCCTCTTATTTATCTAGAAGTCTCCCTCTCTTTATATTATATTTTTATTAGGTCATCCATCTCTATATATTATATTTTTTAGAAGTTTTTTAATTTTTTAAGAGAATTGTCATTGGCAGGATTCGAACCCAAGATCTTTAGAGTTGGAGGTCGATACTCCAACCACTAAACTACTTGAATTTTCCGATAATAACTTACAAATAAATTATATTTATATACAAATAAATATATATCCGTGTAAATATATAAATACAAATATATTTATATATTTTGATATATTTATATAGTTATATATTTATATGTTGGATGTGAGGGCACACTCGAAAGTGAAAGTGTGTGTCGAGTGAGTTTTCAAAATTTGATGCTAAATTTGTGAGCAGGTATCTTTATATGAGTTTGTAATTTAATGATGTAATATAATCTTTATAATTTTATTTATATAATGATATAAAATAAATTTGGGAAACGCGTTATTTGCTCTCAAGCGAAAAATACCAATTTTCGCTCAAGCGAGACTTGAGTGAGTGAATTTCCGTGAGCTTTAACATATTTTCACTCAAGCAAGAGTCAATCACACTTTCACCCTCGATCGAAAAATACCAATATAATTTATTTGTAAGTTATTATTAAAAAATTATAGTAGTTTAGTGGTTGGGATATTAACTTTCAATCCTAAAATACTCGAGTTCAAATGATATTAGTGACAATTCATTAACTTAAGAGAATTTTTGGTTGAAAAAAAATAAAAATACTTTCTAGAAAATATATACAAATAAATATATATTTACATGGATATATATTTATTTGTATATAAATATAATTTATTTGTAAGTTATTATTAAAAAATTCTAGTAGTTTAGTGGTTGGAGTATCAGTTTCCAACTCTAAAGTACCGGTTCAAATCTTACTGATAACAATTTTCAAATTTAAACGATTTAAACGACGTAGAAAGTATATTTTGTAGTAGTGTAATAATTTTGTATTAAAAAAGACATCATTACCTTCCTTTTATTGACTTTTAATGTCAACGTAGTAACCTATTTCAAAATAATAAAAATTAATCAACCTAATAAATTATATTTAATTAAAATTAAACACAAAGTATTTATTAATAACAATAATATATTAACATAAATAAAAAAACCAAAACAATCTTTTTAAGTATTTTAATATCTCATTGTGCATTTAATTCATTAACTCGAGTTTGTAATTATGTATAGGAAAGAAAAGTTGAAGATGTTCCACTTTATGAATGAGCATTAGATCTAAAAATTCTAGATGGGCAAGGACCTAAACCTAAACATGGATCACGTCAACAATGTTCTTAACTTTCTAAAGCATAAGCTAAAGAACTAGTACTTGATATTTCTTTTGATAAGGATGATGATGAGGTTGATTCATATTCTTGATTTTTTTTTTCCTACACAAAATAGAAAAAACAATTAACTGGGGTTATTAATAAAACTTGAAAAGTTGTTTACACCTATACACTTTAATAGAATTTAACTCACACCTTACTTCATCACTCACAACCGTTCCATTATTATCTTCTGTCCTCTCCAAAGTACTAGCTGTAATATTCTGCTCTCAAACCAAATCTGCATTATTGGAAATTTTGGAACAGAAGGTACCTTCTTAGGCTCTGTTGTTAGGCTGGTGAGACACAAGGTGCTTCTCCACAATGCTACACCGTGCATGCAGCCTTATTAGGCATAATTAACAATTATGATTTTCAGAAATAGTCATGCATTTGTCTTTGTATTTATGTTTAGCCTCTAAAATTAGAATAGGAGATAAACACTACATTCTTTTTCCCTTTTGCCCTCACTGATATACACCAACGCACTCTCCTTCATATATTGAGCGATCCCTTCTCCGTTTCACATAAGGGCGGCTCCTTTCCTGCTTTGTTGGTGTGGATTAGGAGCTGCTTGAATAAATAAAAATAAAATGGGGAGTGACGGACAGAAGAGAATTGCCATCATTGGCGCGTGTCTACCTTCTTGCTGGTGGCTATGGTGGTAGCTGTGACAGTTAGCGTGAACTTCAGCAACAAGGGAGAAATCGAGGATGAAAAGGAAGCATCAAAATCTCACGTAGCTTCCTCGATGAAAGCGGTGAAAACCCTTTGCGCACCCACCGAATACCAGAAAGAATGCGAAGACAGTCTGAATGCCAACGCCGGCAACGTCACAGACCCCAGGGAACTAATAAAAATCGTCTTTAACGTCACCTTTAGTAGAATCAGCGACGGACTTGGAAAAACGCAGCTCATGCAGGAAGCCGAGAGCGACCCCAGAACCAAAGAGGCCCTCGACACATGTAAACAACTCATGAACCTCTCCATCGAGGAGTTCAAGCGCTCCATCGACAGGTTCAACAAGTTCGACCTTAACAGCCTTGACCGCATCCTCACCAGACTCAGGGTGTGGCTCAGTGGCGCCGTCACGTACCAGGAAACGTGCCTTGATGCGTTCGAGAACACCACAACCGACGCTAGCAAGAAGATGCAGGGACTCTTGCAAACCTCCATGCACATGACCAACAACGGCCTCTCTATCATCAACGACCTGGCGAAAACTCTACGAGATACGCGGCAACAAGCCTGGGCGCCGCCTCCTGAACTCTACCGATGGTTTGCCCCTTTTTTGCCAGGAAGCCGGTGACTTTGACGTTCCCGATTGGGTTGAGAACCGCGTTGGCGTTTGCAGACTCATGAAAATGACTGGTCGCAAAAGCATGGCAGCGGCAATTTCACCAACATCAACGATGCTTTGAAGTCCGTGCCCAAGAAAAATCTAAGGCCCTATATTATCTACATCAAGGAGGGTCTTTACAACGAGTACGTCGAAGTTGTCAGAAATATGACCCATGTCGTCATGATAGGCGATGGTGGTAAAAAGACAAGAATCACGGGCAGCAAAAACTTCGTCGACGGAGTTGGTACCTTCAGAACCGCCAGCGCTGCTATTCTTGGAGATTTCTTTGTTGGCATAGGTATCGGATTTGAGAACACTGCCGGCCCTGAAAAACATCAGGCAGTTGCATTGAGGGTTCAATCCGACAGGTCCATCTTCTACAAGTGCCGAATGGATGGGTATCAAGACACTCTCTACGCCCGCACCATGCGCCAATTCTACCGCGACTGTGTCATTTCTGGCACCATCGACTTTGTCTTCGGTGACGCAGTGGCTGATCTCCAGAACTGCACATTCGTGGTCCGAAAACCCTTGACAAACCAGCAATGCATTGTGACCGCACAAGGCAGAAAGGAGGTTAACCAGCCATCCGGTCTAGTCATCCATGGAGGGTCCATTGTGTCAGACGTCAAGTACTACCCATATAGGTTCGACAACAAGGCCTACTTGGCTCGTCCATGGAAGAATTTCTCAAGGACCATCTTCATGGGCTCTTACATTGGTGACTTGATCACACCCGATGGCTACATGCTATGGCAAACATTGGATGGCTTTTCAAGAATATGACATACGCTCGAAATCCCGGCAAGGTGTACAATCACACACTACGTGCACAATTCTCACTAAGTGCGTAGTCTGCAAACTTACCCAATCTGTACTACGCTCGAAATTGGTAACGTGTGCAATCCATATTAAGTGCGCAATCCGCTTACGTAAACTACGCTCGAACTGCGGGCAAATTTGTGCAATCGCTCAAAATCTGGGCAATGTGTGTAATCCGAACCACACGCGCAATCCATAATAAGCTCGAATCCGGCCAATGTGTGCAATCCGCACTAGGGATGCAATCCGAGAAATGCGATCATGCGAAATCCTCGCTATGATCGAAATTCGAACTAATCACGTTAATCTTCTTCTAAATTTAAATACACACAGAAATCAATTTTCACACTCTATATCAAGACAACTGTTATGAATTTTAAGGATTGTTCATTCCTTTTAATTGGTTGAACTTAGCGATTATAACATGAAATATCAAGGAATGAAGTGTATTCGACGTTTATTTCGGTTTTTAGTCTTTATATTAAAAATATTTTCTAATTTAAGACTAGGGGGTCGGTGCGTAAATAGAGTTTGGATCCGATGGAACTCAAATCAGGAGAAAAACCCTAAAGAGAAATTTGATCATAAAAAAGAGGAAAAAACCTAAAGAAATCATCTCAATTTTTTTTTCCGAACAATATCGTCGAAGATTTAGAATCGAAAAGAAATCTAACAATATAGAATGTTTTCACCAAACTTCTCTCCCAAAGGAATAAAATAAAAATACTCTTAATCTTCTAGAAATTTTGGAAACAATATATAAAACAACACAAAAGAGGATTTAAATATAAAAACTTGTTACTTTCAACTTGTCTATTTTAATAACCCTAGTGATGAAGACTATACTTCATACTATATAAAAAACTAAGTATTTATAACTAACTCTTTTCAAGAATTTACATTAAATTCTTTTATAAAATAACACTAGTGCAAAAAAGGGGCTTTTACGTCAGGTATTTAGGATTTTTTACGTCATATTTAAGACTGACGTTAAAACGGAGACGTAAATTTACGTCGATCCTTTAGCCGACGTAAATTTACGTCGTTATCAAGACCCAACGTAATTTTGCGTTGCATATACCACTAAACAGACGTAAAAACTTTCGGAAATTAAAAAACAAGCAAATTTACGTCGCATATTGGTATACGCGACGTAAATTTGTCGTTTTTTTAAATTGGGTTGATTTTGTTTTACAACTAAAACCTGCA
The DNA here is from genome assembly GCA_963425845.1 of Sphenostylis stenocarpa. Taxonomy (NCBI): domain Eukaryota; kingdom Viridiplantae; phylum Streptophyta; class Magnoliopsida; order Fabales; family Fabaceae; genus Sphenostylis; species Sphenostylis stenocarpa. Next base: position 20,382,008 of record OY731398.1, read on the forward strand.
AATATATATTACAACCAGACAATCCAGAGGTTCAATTTTCTGTAACTAGTAAATTAAAAATATAATATTATATAATTCAAACTACATAATAAAAGAATATAATACAAACATACAAACTAAAAAATCTATTACAAACTAAAAGTTAATATAAACTAAGCTACCTAAACTACATAATACACACAATATAATATGAACAAGAACTTAAAAAATTATGTACTAGAATTGTTGAACAAAAAAATTTGCCCATTGTTCCCGAATTTGGGTAATATCATATTCTGGTAATGGAGATGGATCTTGAAATACCCGAAACATTAATTTGACTATTGTAAACATGCAACATGAATAAAGTTAAATAAACTTAACTAATGTTAAAAACAATTACCTCCGTCCAAGAATCAATTATACTCGCACAAACAATGGCTCTCATCCAATACATAACATAGTAACCACATTCAAACGAGTCTCGTTTGCTTATTACACTGAAATGATGCAAAAAAAACATAATGTTATTTTCAAAATTTAAATACAATGGTATTCACTTATATAAATAAGTTTCTAACCTTAGGATAAATGAACTGCAAAGTCTTTGTTCTAGGTTTTCCACTTAGAACATTAGTTCCAGCACACAATTCTAAGTGAAAAAAGTAATATATTATTCAATATGTATTTACAATTTAAAAACATAATTAATGAATAAAAGATAAAGTTACCCTTGTAATAAGCTTTTCATTTCTTGACTCGGTTTCCGATGTAATGAACAAAACCACACCACGAGTGTAATCCCGTGGTATGATTACAATTAACTCGTCAATGGGATCTACATTGTATGACATAAAAATTAGTTACAAAAATATAAATTAAAATACAAATTAAAATACTAACCCTTCAATGTATGGAGCCAAATATATATGTCTTTTTGAGTCACTCATCCATGTTTGCATATATTGTTGGATTCCAACCTTTGTATTTCCAGATTTTTGGATGGATTGAGGCTCAATAAATCCGTATACTTCGGATTTTTCTTGTTCCACACTCAATTTGTCAATGTACCTAAAACAATTAATTATAAGTTGAATATAATTATTATAATCTTAGAAACATAAATGAGAATGACTTATATTGCCCACAATTGTATGATGGAAATGTTTAACATGCAATTTCCCCCAGCAATTTCTAAAGCATCGGGCAAGGAAATGTATAATGGAACACTGAAATTGTCAATTCCAAACACTCTAACATCTCATTGTATCCGACACCGGTCTCTTCCTCAACCGTGGTAATATGGTCAACAACATAGAGATGGGATCATCATCACATTCTGTCAAATTCTCATCAATAATAGGTTGTTTTTTATGCTTAGCACGACGCAAGCCCTCCTAAACAAAAGATAACAATTAATTAAACATTTATATAATTATAATACTATAAAAGAGAAAATAGACAATATATATATATATATATATATATATATATATATATATATATATATTACCTTGGTTTGTGCTGATAGTGGCATAACCAAACGTCTTGGCCAAGCCAAGAATGTCCTGCTTGCCTGCCCCACTAATTGAATCTCTTCATTAGGAAAAGGCATTGGAGCATTAGCATCATGAACTTCATCAACTACTACTCGTGTCCAGTCTGCCTGTAGAGGGACACCATGGATGGTTAAACTACCGTAAAAAACTCGACCAATAGCCACTAAACGCGGGGGGTCATCTTCAACATATAACTCACACTGGTGTGATGCATCAGTCTGAGTATATTCTCCTGAAGGATCAGCAGCGGTAGCAGCACAACTCCCTTTAGTGCTGACTAAAACAACATCATGTTCAATTATTTGAGGTGTTCCTTGAGTCTGTTGCTGAGAGCGGGCGAGAGATTCAATTTTCTCATCAAACTCTTGCTGTAAGAACTGCCTTATTTGATTCAACTTTTCTTCAAACTGCATCTCCATTTTATGCAAGGCCTCCTGGCTGCAAGAGTCAGTAGTGGTCCTTTGTGATGTTGGACCAAAGTAATCACGAAGGCCCCAGGATCCACCAGCACCACGCACACGTCCTGAGTAATCTGGTTTTCCTATGGCTGTCGCCAATATATCTTGTCGACCATGAGGAATAAATGATCCTTGGGTGCTCTGCTCAACTAAATCATCCTACAACATATTAACAATAATTAAGTCATACACTAACTTTCACATTAGAATCAATTAAAATTGACATTATAACTTACAATTTTCTCGAGCAATGATTCGTGCGGACTCGAAGTCATTTGTCCATCGATTTTGTCCGGCTGCCTTCCACATCTCATAGCGAGGGGTGGAGATGCAAGGTCAGTAGACTCAACTCCCGCTCGACCGTTCTCCGGCTTTCATGAGACGTTGCTCCAATAATGCATACCCTCCTCGTGACAATACATGGGGTGCATCATTCAACCTCTGACGTTGTTGGGCAACACGTCTTTTATCCTGCCAAGAGGGGTCCATTCGGCTGGCACAAAACTGTAACCAATCCTCACTAATTTGATACTTTAGACAGGGAGATTCATCTTGAAACTTTCCAAATACATACTCCCGTGTCAAGAAAGTCTTAAAGTCCCTCCATCTAATCGCAATGGAGGATAAAACCTTCTTCCTCATCACCTCAGTGTTAGGAACATCAAAATTTTGCTGTGAAATGACCAATAAATATTAAATTCAATTAATAATGATATATGAAGTATTCAACAAATATAGAAATACCTGAACATCCTGCCACATGAGGTTCTTCTCGGTTTCCTCTACATCATCCCAAGATGGAGTAGTAATCGGAACATGGTGTCGAGCTAGTAGTCCCAAATAACTCTTAAACTTAGCAGCATTTGGGCCAGATGCCTTACCAGAACGTGGATCAACTTCAACTTGAGTTTTCTCTCTAGCTACCCTCCTTGTTGTCAACCCCTTTAACCGAGTGACAGATATACCTTTACATCCACTTCCGCTCCTGCCACTACCACTACCAGTACCAGATGTGGAATCCAACATATCCTGAAAAACAAAACAATATGAAGTCAACATACTTTATAAGTTTGAATAAAAAGAACTAGAAAATGTGAAGATAAACACCTATTATGTTGGTATGTTTTCCCATATCCCTTCATCATGATCACTTCGAATTGCATGTATGTCATCAACTTCATTGTCAATTATGTCATCAAATGGTCTACTTGAAAATGAAGGTGTTTCATGTATATCTAGAGACTCATCTTCATGAATTCCGTGCATGCTTCTTCCTTCAAGGACAATTGACCATCTCTCATTACATGGATCCTTGACATAAAATATTTGTCTCGCTTGATATGCCAAAATAAAAGATTCATCCTTATACCCAACTTTACTCAAATAAACCAAAGTAAATCCTAGGTCATCTATTCGCACACCCGTATTCCCTTCAACCCATTTACACTTGAAGACAGGCACCCTAAAAGTAACATAATCAATTTCCCATATCTCTTATATGACCCCAAAATAACTCATAGAAGCTGTGATAGGATTTTTGTTTTTAGAACTAGAAAAATGCATAGATTCAGCTTGAATTGTGACCCCACTATTTTGTACTCTACCTTTATCATCTTCTATTTTTGAGTAGAAACAATAATTATTAATGTCATACCCACCAAATGTAATGACATCACTATTAGGCCCACGAGCAAGTCTCAAAAGTGTTTCTGAAACATTAATCTCAACATATACCCTTTTTTTAAACCAAGAAAGGAAACTTTTGTTATGTTCATTCAATACCCATTTTTCATTCATTCGTGGATGTGTTGCCTTTATTTCAGTTATGTGTTGTGATATGTAAGGGATTACTTCATCAGTGTTGTTCAATATGTATAAATGTGCTTGGTCAACTTCTTTCCGACTAACATTTTTAATCTTTAAATTCCGAGTACCCTTACCTTCACATCTTCCATCATGTCTCATCTTAGGAATACCTATTGGTTCTGATTTTGACATGTATCCTAAACAAAACTCAATGGCTTCTTCTGCAATGTACCTTTCCACAATAGAAGCTTCTGGCATGTACTGATTCTTAACATATCCTTTTAAGATCTTCATGTATCTCTCAACAGTATACATCCATCTAAGAAAAATTGGACCACATAACCGAATTTCCCTTACCAAATGGACTATCAAATGCACCATGATATCAAAAAATGAAGGGGGAAAATATATTTCTAACTGGCACACTATTACAATTGCTTCATTTTCTAATTCATCTAACTTTTTTGGATCAATTACCTTTTTACAAATGGCGTTGAAAAACAAACATAATCGAGTAGTAGCAATTCTAATAGAAGTTGGTAAGATGTTTCGAATAGCCACTGGTAAAAGTTGTTGCATCAACACATGACAATCATGAGACTTTAAACCAACTAATTTCAACTCTTGCATAGACACAAGACTCTTAACATTTGAAGAGTATCCTTGTGGCACTTTGACCTCACGTAAACACTCACAAAAGCTTCTCTTTTCTTTCTTTGATAGAGTATGACAAGCTTCTCTTCTCTTTTCTCTCAACAGTAAGCTTCTCTTTTCTTTCTTTAATAGAACGTATACCCATGTCTGCCAAATCTTGTCTTGCTTTTATTCCATCTTTTGTCTTTCCTTTTATGTTAAGCAATGTCCCAATTATACTATCACAAACATTTTTTTCAACATGCATCACATCTATACAGTGTCTAACTTCCAACTTACACCAATAAGGAAGATTGAAGAATATAGATTGTTTCTTCCAAATGTTTTTCTCAGTGGATTTCTTTTGGGTCTTTCCAAACATAATATTAATATTTTTCACTTGCTCATATACTTGTTCACCATTGCGTGGTACTGATGCAACTGCATTCTCCTGACATCCATTAAATGCTTTTTTCATTTTACGATATGGATGATTAGCAACTAGAAACTTTCTATGCCTATTGTACGCAATTTTTTGTCCATGTTTCAATTGGATATAACTTGTGTCTTCTTGACATAAAGGACACGCTAAATGACCTTTCACACTATAACCGCTCAAATTATCATATGCTGGAAAATCATTTATAGTACAAAATAACATTGCACGCAACCTGAAATTCACTTCGTGATATGAATCAAATACATCCACTCCTGTTTCCCACAACATCTTCAAATCATCAATTAAAGGACTAAGATATACATCTATGTCATTTCCTGGTTGTCGAGGTCCTGAAATCATCATAGATAACATCATATATTTTCTCTTCATGCATAACCAAGGAGGCAAATTGTAAATGATAAACAAAACTGGCCATGAACTATGTTTACTACTTAAATTTCCATAAGGATTCATCACATCTGTAGCTAATCCAATTCTCAAGTTTCTTGGCTCGGCACCAAATTCTGGAAAGGTTTCATCAATCCTTTTCCATTGTGGAGAATCAGCTGGATGTCGAAGAAGATTGTCACATTTTCTACCATTTGCATGCCATGTCAAGTTTCTTGCATCTTCTTTTATGGCAAATAATCTTTTAAACCTAGGTATAATTGGCAAATACCATAACACCTTAGTAGGGGGACCATCTAGTTCTTCCTCACCACTACTTTCCTCAACTTTGTTTTTGAACCTCGAAAAACCACATGTCGGACACATCTTTAATTTAGCAAAATCGTTTCTGTACAATATACAATCATTAGGACATGCATGTATCTTCTTGTACTCTAAACCCATTGGACATAATATTTTCTTTGCCTCATAGTTACAAATAGGTAATGTATTATCTTCAGGAAACATCTCCTTCAACAACTCCAATAATTCGGTGAAACTTTTATCAGTCCATCCATTTCTTGCTTTTAAAGTAAACAATTTTAAAGTGGTTGATAATCTTGTAAAACTACATCCTATGTACAATTGTTGCGCAAAATCAGATTTCAAAGAATCATATAGACGTGTTTTCATAAAATTTTCTTCACCAATATCACGTATCATATCCTCTAGATTATCATCCATCCCTTCATCAAAATTGTCTGTAGTTGACACAGTTGGGATGTGTTGAATTATTGGCAAGCGTACCAAAATTATCAATCGCAGTATAGTATTTCGATAAAATAAAAGTCAATCCCACGAGGAACAGTTTCAATGAAAATTCTCAATTATGCTTACTGTAGACCCCAAATCTTGCCCGGCCTCCAAATAAAGAGTAGAAGACCTCCTATTCGAAGATGGATGAAGCCTAAAAAGCCACTAGGAGAGACTATTAGGCCCCATACTAAGATAGGAAGGATTTTTGGCACAAAAATAAGGTTTCTCGCCTTTTTGGGGACGAGACCGCCGTCTCGAAATCGAGACCGCCGTCTCGCCTCATGCAAATGGCGAGACCGTCTCGCCAAACGAGACGGCGGTCTCGCCACCTGCCAATGGCGAGACGGCGGTCTCGCTTTCCCAGACGGCGGTCTCGCCACCTGCGAAGGACGAGACGGCGGTCTCGTTTGGCGAGACGGCGGTCTCGACCCTGTTAGACGAGAACGGTGGTCTCGCCATTGTCAAGCGCAAAAACCTATAAATAGGGGCTCTCTCCCCTCATTTCCACACACCACACAGCTTTTGCTCTCCCTTCTCTCTAAAACCTCTCTCTAGAATCCCTCCGACGCATTTTCGGAGTTTCTGAGTGCCTTTGTGAGCGTTTTTCGGCGTCTAGCAAAGTTTCCAGCGTTGTGTAGAGTGAAGGGCTGTCACAAAGCACCCTCTTTTTTAAAAGAAATAAAAAGAAAGCTTGCTTTGGAGGTTTAAACTCTCCCTCTCCACTTTTACTGCTTTAATTTTAAATTATGCAATAGATTAGGGTCATGTAGTCATAGTTTTAAATTCCGCAAAATAAAAGGGCAAAAGCGTGTTTTTTCGATTTATTTATTAACAAAATAGCTGACCTGTCATAGGGAACCCGAAAGGGGCGTCGTAAAGGAACTAACACTTCCTTTACGTGTAACTAACTCTCTTACCCAACTCTGGTTCTAATGACCAAAGTTGGTTTTTCGAAAACCAACGCCTTTTAAACTCCTTTTTCGATGTTTCCGGTAAAAACATCGGTGGCAGCTCCACATAACCCTTCAAAAATTAGTCCTTGGGTTAGCCCGGTTATCGGACAACCCAAGGACGACCTTTCGAAAACCTCGCCCCTAGGTTAACCCGGTTATCGGACAACCTAAAGGCGTTGTAACCACCCATAAAAAAACGCAAAAACAAGAGGGTTGAAATCATCGCGTCGCTCTGACCGCTTACTAAGTATATTAAACAGATTGGGTTTTGCAAATAAGAGTTGAGTTGAATTTAAATGACAAAGAACTGTAAATTGTTGAGAAAATATCAATTAAAGATACTTAGGATTGGCTTCCTTCCTTATCCCTCTTTTGTAATGATTATGTCAATTAAGAACGTCAATTAACCTAACAATGTTGATGCCACCTACTCAAATCATCCATGTTGATTCCTCACACATGAAATTCATAAGAAAACCTAATAAATGTTGATTCCTCACACAATTAACAAATTTTCCAGCATTAGGGTTAGGGTGTTAAGCAATTGATACATTCATTCTATTCCTGGCAATTAACGTAACAAATATTCTTACCGTGATCTAGGGTTCAAGATATATTTTCCAATCATACCTCAAACAATCAAGAATAAATCATTCCAAAGCATAAAGGATAAGAATAACAACATCAAAGCATAGATTAATATCTCAAAATATCACAATGATACAAAAGAGTTCAAAGGAAGTGCACCGAATCCTAAGAGAATGAAGTTAGACACTCATGTTGGCCATTACAATGCTCCAATTGATGAAGAAGTGAAGAATTGATGAAAATTAGACAAAACCCTAACAGTAGTCGTGCCTCCTCTCCTCCAAGACTCTTCTTTTCTCAAAACACATCTTATCTTTTTATAAGAGAATTTGGGTCGGGCCTCGCATCATTCATTCGCTTAAGCGTTCTTCTTTCTTTCAATTTTACTCCAATTATGCTGACAATTATGTTCCTTACTTTTGTATCAAGGTATTCTCAAATTCATTCTATATTGGGAGAAAAATATATTAGAATTAACATAAGTTAAGTGGTTTCATAACAATTCAAGGCATAATTATATCAACTTTTTACCACTTAACAGGATGTCTAATATTTCTCCATGCCATGTCCATATTGTATAACTCTTAATAATACCATAAACAAACAAGTGATCACGTATATCTTCAAGTTTATGACGAATTTGATTCAAACAACGAACACATGGACAATAATATGTCCCTTTCATAGTTTTTCCATTTTCACTAGCAAATTTCAAAAATTCCTCAAATCCCTTTTCGTACTCTTCACTAATACAATGTGCATTCATCCAACTTCGATTCATATTATGTTATAAAGTTTCGTCACTCCTAGAGATTTAAAAATTATATGTAAAAAGAAATTAATATACAAACAACAAAGCACGTAAATGGAGTGTGTAAACCGAAAATTCACTCAAACAAATAATTACATTCAAATAACAATCCAGTGGAGACATTCATACAATAACGTGATTGCGATCCCCAAAAACAATTATGGATTCAATTTAAACATAAAACAATGACATAGAACACTAACCTCGAATGTAGACGAAAAATGATTTCAAACTCAAATCCAATTGGGGAGAAATATCAAGTTCGTCAAATGACACACAATGGTGATGTTTTTCACTGTCAAACTGATCGAAAATGGTGTGCAGAGGTAGTTGTTGTCGTCGTTCTCAAAAACCCTTGCTGCACGAGACCAGGGAGTGGGCTGGGAGGGAAATAAAAGAGACTTTTTACGTTGCGCACCCCACCACGTGACGTAAAAAGCCTCTTTTACGTCGCGCCACGTAGCTGCGACGTAAAATAGGCTTTTTACGTCGCATGCCAGGGTGCGCGACGTAAAAGTTTTGTCTCTTATTTACAAAATTGCCACCGCGACGACAATTGGGTGACGTAAAAGCCCCTTTTTGCACTAGTGTAATATAAATTTATTTTCTTCTTATTTTTATTCATTCAAATAATTCAAAAATAGAAAAGAAGTATTTTTTTTCTTTCCATTATATTATGTTTCAATATTTTTTTTTTCATTTTATATCTAATTTCTTTTCTTTCTTATGCATCTAAACATGTGGTTACTTTTCTTAAAGTTGTTTGCACACAAAAAAAAATCCAAATACTTTAGGGTATGAGCTCATACTAATTAGCTGTACATATAAGGGTTTTTTTTTTAAGTTTTGGGAATAAAATATGTTCTATCTAACACTTTAATTCGAAATTTATTACAAAAGTTAATAAATACTTCATATACAACATATACCATGATTAAGAAAAAAAACAAAAAATTGTACTTCTTTTCGAATTTCAGAATACGACAGAAATAAAATTGTTAGAGTTCACAATAGTAAACTTATTTATAAATGAATATTTACAAAAAAAAAAATTAATACTAAGTTCTACCCTTGTATCATTATATGTCTCACTTGTTTACAAGTACAAGTATTATTAGGTAGAGATAAAAATATTTTATAAGTAAAACTTGTTAAGCCATATTACTCTTAGTTTATTAATGAACTTTCTTTTCTACCTAGCTTTTTCCATCAAAACATTATGTTATTTCAAAGTTCATTCTATGAATTTCACAAAAGTCCAATTTTTGTAGGGAGATTAGATTAGTATAAGAAACGGAGAAGGAAAATGAATTAATATTATTGATAATATATATATATATATATATATATATATATATATATATTAATATTAATAAATGAGTTATAAAGTGACTTGTCATCTATTCTTTCCGACTTTAGAAGAAATTTATTCTCGAATTTTACGAAAGAAAACATCTACATCTTGATTTTAATGAATTTACCAACGATAAAAGTATTAATTATTAGAAAAAATTCCAAACAAAATCATAATTTTCTACTTAAATTACATAAAAAAAAAAAACAAAGTAAGAAACCAAAATTGAAGTTTCAGGAAAACAAACTCTTTTTATCTATTTTTTAAAATAAAATTATTGATAGAAACCAAAAATTGCAGATTCACAAAAACAAACTCTTTTTGTCTGTTTTTTTTTTATAACAATATTGATTAAACACTTATGACTAGTTCAAAATTTATACTCTTCTTTTTTTTCTAAAAAAAAATGTTTATTAGGAGATTTATAGCTAGGTCAAACGTATGTAACATTTTTAATCTATAAGTGTAATAATTTGATTCTATCATGATTTGATACACTCTTAATATTTCATGTAATAATCTTTTTCTTAGTTTATCAAAAATTAATTACTTCTTAAACTCAAAATTTTAAGACTTATTTTATATTGAAAATTTTATAAAGGATATTTTATTTTAATACAACATTGTGAAATGTGACTTTTTTTCATAAATAATACTATTTTTAAAAATATTTCCCAAAAAAGCACATCTGGAACATTATTTACACAATTAACACTCTTTACTGTTCACATATTAAAATAATCGATTATTTTATATTATGATCGATTATTTCGCGTAATCAACTCTCGTTCAAGTGAAGAAACCCCTCGCTTGAGCGAGGAAATCCGTAACAAAGGGGTAATCTCTGGTCAATTCTCGCTCAAGCGAAGAAACTCTTCGCTTGAGGGAGGAAAACTGTAACAAAGGGGTAATCTCCGGTCAATTCTCGCTCAAGCAACAGGTATTTTCGCTTGAACGAGAAGTGATTAAAATATGTGGTGACCCAAGTTGCGTTATGTGGCTAACTGCGTTAGACGTTTAGCATGTGGTCAATTCTCGCTCAAGCGATGAGTTACTTCGCTCGAGTGAGAATTGATTGGGTAACTGCGTTGAACCGTGATTAATTCTCGCTCAAGCGAGACATCCATCGCTTGAGCGAAGAAATTTATAATCGATTATAATTTGAACTAATCGATCATAATTTTAAAATAATCAAATATACAAAATTATGATCGATTATTTCTCTCTCGCTCAAGCGAAGAAACCCACTACAACAGAAAACACATGTAATAGCAGTTCCACATGTTCTATAATAGCGGTTAAAAACGGTTAACGTGGAATCGCTATCATATATTTGTCACTTTTAAGAGCGGTTAAAGTAGAACCGCTATCATATATGTGTCACTTTTAAGAGCGGTTAATATTTTAATCGCTCTTAAAAGTGAACATATAATAGCGGTTCTACGTTAACCGCTATCTAAAATATATTTTTAATAGCGATTAGTTTTAGAACCGCTATGTAAAATCTCGAGTCAATTCTCGCTCAAGCGACGGGTACTTTCGCTTGAGCGAGAAGTGATTGAAATATGTGGTGCCCCAAGTTGCATTATGTGGCTAACTGCGTTGGACGTTTAGCCTGTGGTCAATTCTTGCTCAAGCGAGAAACCCATCGATTGAGCGAGGAAACCTGCAACTATTTACAATGCTGAGTCACCCACCCAAGTCAGGATTCCCATGTCTTTCTGATGCACACAAGTAAAGAATCTAATGCTGAGTTACCCACCTAAGTTAGGATTCCAATCTTGGATTCCCTGCATTGGGTTAGACAAAAGCAGAAGAATCCAAACATATTTAAAGAGATGTTGACCCACCCACTTTGCTTGGGTTTTGTGTGCGTCAGAAACCATGTGAGGGAGCATTGGATTCAAACCAATGGACTTCATTATAAATAGACCACTTTCATTATTTGAAGTTCTCACATTGCACACTTCTAAATCTCTGAAGCTATTTGCATTATTTCTTCTTCTTACCTTTAGTCTTCTTTGTGTTCCACACTCCTAAAATGGGTGTAGTGTCTACTATTGTCCACTATGATGGTTTCATGAACCCATGTCCCATGGAGGGAGTTACCTTCAATACTGGGAGTGCAAAACTTGTTCCTTTAAAGAGAGGAATTTCTCTACAAAGGTTGAAGAAGTTGATCCACAAGAAATTAGAGAAAGAATCCCACGAAAATGTAGCAACCATCCATTTTCGCTACCCAACTAGACTCGGAGTTGGGATCAACAACTTCATTGTTGTTGAGGTGAAAGATGATGACGACGTGGAGGCCATGTTCGATGTTCATGATTCAAACTCAAGTCTATGTGGTATTGAAATTTTTGTTTCATTTAAAACATCTTCTTCTTCATACCCCAACACACACTCACCAAAAATTTCACCCTTACCCTACCAAGTTTTCCCAAACACTGACCCAGAAATACCCACACATAATGACTACATCCCTTTTACCCAACTTCTAAGTGGGTCTTCCACCAACATCAATGAAGAACTACCCACACAAGAGAACGAAATTGTTGGTCTCCCAATTGAAGTCGTTGATCCTTTTAGTGCGGATGAAGACAAAGATGAAATTCTCAACCAACACCAAGATAATTCAGAGAACGAACAACCACATATCCCTACACATGCACCAAACTTCATGGAACCATACAACCCACCACAACATTTTCTTAACTTTGAAAGTCACATTCAACAACAAGACCCAAAGTATGGTCATGCGTTGGATAGAGAGTCTTTTGTTTCTCCGGCAGGAACTCTATTTCTTGGACAACGTTTCATAACAAAAGAACAATTTCAAGATGCCATCAACCGCTTTCACATTGTCAATCACTGCACATACAAGGTGAAAATTTCAAACCAAAGTAGATATGTTGTTGAATGTGTTGATAACCAATGCAATTGGAGATGTCGAGCAATATTGCGCACAAGAGAGCAATATTGGGAGATTATGAAGCTTGAAAGACACCATACATGCGTTTCGCCATTAATCAGCCAAGACCACAACAAGTTGGGATATAAAATGATTTTCCAAACAATTGGTCAAATAATTGATGCTGATTCGTCAACACCAATCTCCACAATCATAGCCCACATCCAATTAACAACGGGTTACACTATAACATACAGGAAGGCCTGGTTGGCCAAACAAAAGGCAGTGGAGATCATCTACGACAATTGGGAGGATTCGTATAAGAAGTTGTCTTGTTTGTTACAAGTCATGCAACAATTTGTTCCCGGATTCATCTACAAATTGCAGTCACAACCAGCTTACCAAGGTGAAGTCCTTCAACAAAATTCAAATATTTTTAAACGTGTGTTTTAGTCGTTTAGGTCATGCATAGATGGATTTGTTCACTGCAAGCCCATTGTTCAAGTGGACGGAACTTTTTTGTATGGAAAATATAGAGGTACCTTGTTGGTTGCAGTAGCACAAGATGGCCGCAACAACATCCTCCCCATTGCGTTTGCAGTGGTTGAAGGTGAAACAAGTGATGCCTGGTTTTTTTTCTTAAAAAACCTTCAAAGATATGTCACACCCTAGCAAGGATTATGCCTCATATCAGACCGACATGAATCCATTAGAAGTGCATACATGAGAAATGGAAGCGGATGGACAGAAAATAATTCAATGCATGTCTACTGCATTAGACACATTGCACAGAATTTTATGAGACGTTTCAAAAACACCGCACCGAGGAAATATGTTGTAAATATGGGTAATTCCTTTGCTTCAAATTTGTTACAATTTATTCATTATTTAATTGTTGCTAATAACTATTTATATTAACTATATTTTTTTAATATTGTTATAGCGTATGGGATGACTGAACCACGATTCTACTATTATTACAACATCTTGAGGCAATGTGACATAAAAGCAGCTAATTGGTTGGATGAGATACCTAGAGAAAAATGGGCACTTGCATGGGACAATGGACGACGTTGGGGCCACATGACGACCAACATAGCAGAGTCTATCAACTCTGTTTTGAAAAAAACAAGAAATCTACCTATTTGTTTCATGGTCAACGCAACGTACACCCGCTGCAACAAATTTTTCATTGAAAGAGGGAGGCAGATAGATGCCATGATCAATGCTGGTCATGTATACTCTGAAATTTTGGTCACAAATTTAGAGGAAGCACAAACACAGGCAAACACGCATAGGGTCATAACTTTTGACAAGTCTACCACAAAATTTTTAGTAGAAGAAACACAAAACCCGCGTAAAGTTCGACCAGTAAGGAAGTTTGTAGTTCACCTTGATGAGTTATGGTGTGACTGTGGGAAATTCCAAAAATTTCACATGCCTTATTCACATGTTCTTGTTGCATGCAAGCATGCACACCATGACTTCAACAACTACATTAATTCAGTGTATACCTTATAACAAGTTTCAAAGGTATACGGAACACAATTTAGGTTATTGCAAAATGAAGAATATTGGCCAACATACACAAGACCTACTTTGTGTGCAAATCCAGAAATGAAAAGAACTTCAAAGGGTCGACCAAAATCAAGTCGTATAAGAACTGAGATGGACATTACAGAAAATCAAAGTAGGATTAAAAAATGTGCATATTGTCATACCCCTGGTCATAGCAGAAGAACATGTCCCAATGTTACACGTGCATCTACTTCGCATCATTAGATTGTGTTAGTTAAGAAATGTCTCAATGTATGAAACTTAGGAGTTTTTCAATTAATTGAAAGTGATGAAGATCTTATTGAATCATTTGATAAAACGAAGATCTCGTGGGTTTGATGAAGTCAAAGGTTATTTAAGGAACTTTTTGCTAACTGTTTTAATCGATTAAAACTTGTTGTTATCAGTTAAAATAACTTAGAAAGTTTTGTGAAAAGTTTTGAAGAAACTCATTCTGCAGGAGCTGCATAATCTGGGTTTGATTGTTCTAATTTCTTTTCTTTGTTTCTTTACATATTATGGGTATCTGGAAGCTTGAGCGAGAATTGACCACAAGTTAAACATCCAACGCAGTTAACCACATAATGCAACTTGGGTCACCACATATTTCAATCACTTTTCGCTCAAGCGAACGTACCCGTCGCTTAAGCGAGAATTGACCCGAGATTACCCATTTGTTATAGGTCTCCTCGCTTAAGCGAAGTTTCTTCGCTTGAGCGAGAGAGAAATAATCGATCATAATTTTGTATATTCGATTATTTTAAAATTATGATCGATTAGTTCAAATTATAATCGATTATAAATTTCTTCGCTCAAGCGATGGATGTCTCGCTTGAGCGAGAATTGACCACGGTCCAACGCAGTTACCCAATCAATTCTCGCTCGAGCGAAGTAACTCATCGCTTTAGCGAGAATTAATCATAGGCTAAACGTCCAACGCAGTTAGCCACATAACGCAACTTGGGTCACCACATATTTTAATCACTTCTCGCTCAAGCGAAAATACCCGTCGCTTGAGCGAGAATTGACCGGAGATTACCCCTTTGTTACAGATTTCCTCGCTCAAGCGAAGAGTTTCTTCGCTTGAGCGAGAATTGACCCAAGATTACCCCTTTGTTACAGATTTCCTCGCTCAAGCGAGGGGTTTCTTCGCTTGAGCGAGAGTTGATTGCGCGAAATAATCGATCATAATATAAAATAATCGATTATTTTAATACGTGAACAATAAAGAGTACTAGTTGTGTAAATAATGTTCCAGATGTGTTATTTTGGGAAATATTTTTAAAAATAATATTGTTTATGAAAAAAAGTCGTGAAATGTTTCATGATAAAACTGACAAGTAAAGATAAAGAATTTTGAAAGTAATTAAAATTTTAGAAATTAATAAAAATATTTTAATTACAGATAATTTTAAATTTTATCTAAAAAATAAAAATTTGAAATCATTAATTGACCTAAATGAACAAGACCTAGTCTAATTCAGTTTCAAATGAGTATGACTAGTCTAATTCAGTTTGACCTATATGGTTCAAAACAATATATTCTAACTAATGTTGAACCATTTTGATATGATGATCTTGTTCAACTATATTAGTTTGATCTAATTTGTTACAATCTGGTCCAATACATTAAACCTAACATAATTCAACTTTTTATGATAAAGTTTGACCCAATTATCTAGAATAGGTCTTATCAAAACAAAAAAATTAAAGCATTTAAAAAAATCAAATTTAATATATTTAAATATTTTATAAATTATAAAATATAAAATATCTTATTCAAACATAAATTAAAATTGCTTGTAGATATTTGATTCCTTGCAGTGTAACATGCTTTTAATGTTATATATATATATATATATATATATATATATATATATATATATATATATATATATATATATATATATAATACTTCTAGATTATTATTAGGTGAGGGCAATAAAAGACTTTTATTTATTTTAAGGTTCTAATAATACGAATAAACATGTATTTTATATAAATGATGTATGCTAGTTCTTTCTAACTTTAACACTTTAACATTTTAAGTAGGTTTTAACTAGATTCTATTTTGAACTGTAATGATTTATTTTAAGCTTCTATAGTGAATCAAACAATTTATTCAAATGATATTGAATTCACGAATCACTCTCTTAACTTTATCCAAATAGTAAATTAAGAATATTTTTTCTAAATGTCAAAATCATAATAATCAAATACAATAAATTAATAGATATCACAAAAATTAGAGAGAATTGAGCATATCACACTTATAATAACATCAAACCTAAATAAAGATAATATAAGATTTTTTTTCAACAAACGGCCATTTGGAAAAGATAAAAAGATAAAAAGAATGTTTCAAACACTAGTGCAGAATAGGGCTTTTACGTCACCCAATTGTCGTCGCATGCATGTATATTCGACGTAAATAAAACGCGGTGACAATTTTGTAAATATGGGACAAAAATTTTACGTCGCACATCCTAGTATGCGACGTAAAAAGCCTCTTTTACGTCGCGACCTTTTACGTCCAGGTGCGACGTAAAAGATGGCTTTTTACGTCGCGTGCTGGGATGCGCGACGTAAAAAGTCTATTTTATTTCCCTCCAGCCCCACTTCCTCGTCTCGCGCAACCAGGGTTTTTGAGAATGACGACGAAAACGACGACAACAGCTACCTCTGCACACCATTTTCGAGCAGTTTTACAGTGAAAAGCATCTACATTATCGTGTCATTTGACGAACTTGATCTTTCTGCCCAATTGGAATCGAGTTTGAAATCAGTTTTCGTCTACACTCGAGGTTAGTGTTCTATGTCCCGTGATTGTTTTTGGGGATCTCAATCACGTTATAGTATGAATGTCTCCACTGCATTGTTATTAGAATGTAATTATTTGTTTATTTGTTTGAGTGCATTCGGTTTACACACTCCATTGTAGTTGGAACGTGATTTGTTGTTTGTATATTAATTTTTTTTACATATAATTTTTAAATCTTTAGGAGTGACGAAACTTTATAACATAATATGAATCGAAGTTGGATGAATGCACGTCGTATTAGTGAAGAATACGAAAAGGGAGTTGAGGAATTTTTGAAATATGCTAGTGAGAATGGAAAAGCTATGAAAGGGACATATTATTGTCCATGTGTTCGTTGTTTGAATCAAATTCGTCATAAACTTGAGGATATACGTGATCACTTGTTTGTTTATGGTATTATTAAGAGTTATACAATATGGACATGGCATGGAGAAATATTAGACATCCCAACTGTGTCAACTACAGACAATTTTGATGAAGGGATGGATGATAATCTAGAGGATATGATACGTGATATTGGTGAAGAAAATTTTATGAAAGCACATCTATATGATTCTTTGAAATCTGATTTTGCGCAACAATTGTACATAGGATGTAGTTGTACAAGATTATCAGCAACTTTAAAATTGTTTACTTTAAAAGCAAGAAATGGATGGACTGATAAAAGTTTCACCGAATTATTGGAGTTGTTGAAGGAGATGCTTCCTGAAGATAATACATTACCTATTCGTAACTATGAGGCAAAGAAGATATTATGTCCAATGGGTTTAGAGTACAAGAAAATACATGCATGTCCTAATGATTGTATATTGTACAGAAAGGATTTTGCTAAATTAAAGATGTGTCCGACATGTGGTTTGTCGAGGTTCAAAAACAAAGTTGAGGAAAGTAGTGGTGAGGAAGAAGTAGATGGTCCCCTGCTAAGGTGTTATGGTATTTGCCAATTATACCTAGGTTTAAAAGATTATTTGCCATAAAAGAAGATGCAAGAAACTTGACATGGCATGCAAATGGTAGAAAATGTGACAATCTTCTTCGACATCCAGCTGATTCTCCACAATGGAAAAGGATTGATGAAACCTTTCCAGAATTTGGTGCAGAGCCAAGAAACTTGAGAATTGGATTAGCTACAGATGGGATGAATCCTTATGGAAATTTAAGTAGTAAACATAGTTCATGGCCAGTTATGTTGATCATTTACAATTTGCCTCCTTGGTTATGCATGAAGAGAAAATATATGATGTTATCTATGATGATTTCAGGACCTCGACAACCAGGAAATGACATAGATGTATATCTTAGTCCTTTAATTGATGATTTGAAAATGTTGTGGGAAACAGGAGTGGATGTATTTGATTCATATCACGAAGTGAATTTCAGAGTTGCGTGCAATGTTATTTTGTACTATAAATGATTTTCCAAGCATATGGTAATTTGAGCGGTTATAGTGTGAAAGGTCATTTAGCGTGTCCTATATGTCAAGAAGACACAAGTTATATCCAATTGAAACATGGACAAAAAACTGCGTACAATAGGCATAGAAAGTTTCTAGTTGCTAATCATCCATATCGTAAAATGAAAAAAGCATTTAATGGATGTCAGGAGAATGCAGTTGCATCAGTACCACGCAATGGTGAACAAGTATATGAACAAGTGAAAAATATTAATATTGTGTTTGGAAAGACCCAAAAGAAATCCACTGAGAAAAACATTTGGAAGAAACAATCTATATTCTTCAATCTTCCTTATTGGTGTAAGTTGGAAGTTAGACACTGTATAGATGTGATGCATGTTGAAAAAAATGTTTGTGATAGTATAATTGGGACATTGCTTAACATAAAAGGAAAGACAAAAGATGGAATAAAAGCAAGACAAGATTTGGCAGACATGGGTATACGTTCTGAATTACATCCACAATCAGTTGGAAAACGCACTTACTTACCTCCAGCTTGTCATACTCTATCAAAGAAAGAAAAGAGAAGCTTTTGTGAGTGTTTACGTGAGGTCAAAGTGCCACAAGGATACTCCTCAAATGTTAAGAGTCTTGTGTCTATGCAAGAGTTGAAATTAGTTGGTTTAAAGTCTCATGATTGTCATGTGTTGATGCAACAACTTTTACCAGTGGCTATTCGAAACATCTTACCAACTTCTGTTAGAATTGCTATTACTCGGTTATGTTTGTTTTTCAACGCCATTTGTAAAAAGGTAATTGATCCAAAAAAGTTAGATGAATTAGAAAATGAAGCAATTGTGATAGTGTGCCAGTTAGAAATGTATTTTCCCCCTTCATTTTTTGATATCATGGTGCATTTGATAGTCCATTTGGTAAGGGAAATTCGGTTATGTGGTCCAATTTTTCTTAGATGGATGTATCCTGTTGAGAGATACATGAAGATCTTAAAAGGATATGTGAAGAATCAGTACAGGCCAGAAGCTTCTATTGTGGAAAGGTACATTGCAGAAGAAGCCATTGAGTTTTGTCAAGGATACATGTCAAAATCAGAACCAATAGGTATTCCTAAGATGAGACATGATGGAAGATGTGAAGGTAAGGGTACTCGAAATTTGAAGATTAAAAATGTTAGTCGGAAAGAAGTTGACCAAGCACATTTATACATATTGAACAACACTGATGAAGTAATCCCTTACATATCACAACACATAACTGAAATAAAGGCAACACATCCACGAATGAATGAAAAATGGGTATTGAATGAACATAACAAAAGTTTCCTTTCTTGGTTTAAAAAAAGGGTATATGTTGAGATTAATGCTTCAGAAACACTTCTGAGACTTGCTCGTGGGCCTAATAGTGATGTCATTACATTTGGTGGGTATGACATTAATAACTATTGTTTCTACTCAAAAATAGAAGATGATAAAGGTAGAGTACAAAATAGTGGGGTCACAATTCAAGCTGAATCTATGCATTTTTCTAGTTCTAAAGACAAAAATCCTATCACAACTTCTATGAGTTATTTTGGGGTCATACAAGAGATATGGGAAATTGATTATGTTACTTTTAGGGTGCCTGTCTTCAAGTGTAAATGGGTTGAAGGGAATACGGGTGTGCGAACGGATGACCTAGGATTTACTTTGGTTGATTTGAGTAAAGTTGGGTATAAGGATGAACCTTTTATTTTGGCATATCAAGCGAGACAAATATTTTATGTCAAAGATCCATGTAATGAGAGATGGTCAATTGTCCTAGAAGGAAGAAACATGCACGGAATTCATGAAGATGAGTCTCTAGATATACATGAAACACCTTCATTTTCAAGTAGACCATTTGATGACATAGTTGACAATGAAGTTGATGACATACATGCAATTCGAAGTGATCATGATGAAGGGATATGGGAAAACATACCAACATAATAGGTGTTTATCTTCACATTTTCTAGTTCTTTTTATTCAAACTTATAAAGTATGTTGACTTAATATTGTTTTGTTTTTCGAGATATGTCGGATTCCACAGCTGGTACCTGGTAGTGGTAGTGGCAGGTGAGGGGAGCGGAAGTGGTGATAAAGGTAGATCTGTCACTCGGTTAAAGGGGTTGACAAGCAAGGAGGGTAGCTAGAGAGAAAACTCAAGTTGAAGTTGATCCACGTTTTGGTAAGGCATCCGGCCCAAATGCTGCTAAGTTTAAGAGCTATTTGGGACTACTAGCTCGACACCATGTTCCGATTACTACTCCATCTTGGGATGATGTTGAGGAAACCGAGAAGAACCTCATGTGGCAGGATGTTCAGGTATTTCTATATTTGTTGAATACTTTATATATCATTATTAATTGAATTTAACATTTATTGGTCATTTCACAGCAAAATTTTGATGTTCCTAACACTGAGGTGATGAGGAAGAAGATTTTATCCTCCATTGCCATTAGATGGAGGGACTTTAAGACTTTCTTGACACGGGAGTATGTATTTGGAAAGTTTCGAGATGAATCTCCCTGTGTAAAGTATCAAATTAGTGAGGAGGATTGGTTACAGTTTTGTGCCAGCCGAATGGACCCCTCTTGGCAGGATAAAAGACAAGCTGCCCAACAACGTCAGAGGTTGAATGATGCACCCCATGTATTGTCACGAGGAGGGTATGCATTATTGGAGCAACGTCTCATGAAATCCAGAGAAGAGTCAGCAGGAGTTGATTCTACTGACCTTGCATCTCCACCCCCTCGCTATCAGATGTGGAAGGCAGCCCGGACAAAATCTGATGGACAAATGACTTCTGAGTCTGCACGAATCATTGCTCAGAAAATCGTAAGTTATAATGTCAATTTGAATTGATTCTAATTTGAAAGTTAGTGTATGACTTAATTATTGTTAATGTGTTGTAGGATGATTTAGTTGAGCAGACCAGCCAAGGATCATTTATTCCTCATGGTCGACAAGATATATTGGCGACAGCCATAGGAAAACCAGATTACTCAGGACGTGTGCGTGGTGCTGGTGGAACCTGGGGCCTTCGTGATTACTTTGGTCCAACATCACGAAGGACCACTGCTGACTCTTGCAGCCAGGAGGCCTTGCATAAAATGGAGATGCAGTTTGAAGAAAAGTTAAATCAAATAAGGCAGTCCTTGCAGCAAGAGTTTGATGAGAAAATTGAATCTCTCGCCCGCTCTCAGCAACAGACTCAAGGAACACCTCAAACAATTGAACATGATATTGTTCGAGTCAGCACTAAAGGGAGTTGTGCTGCTACTACTGTTGATCCTTCAGGAGAATATACTCAGACTGATGCATCACACCAGTGTGAGTTATATGTTGAAGATGACCCCCCGCGTCTAGTGGCTGTTGGTCGAGTTTTTGAGGGTGGCTTAACCATCCATGGTGTCCCTCTACAGCCAGACTGGACACGAGTAGTAGTTGATGAAGTTCATGATGCTAATGCTCCAGTGCCTTTTCCTAATGAAGAGATTCAATTAGTGGGGCAGGCAAGCGGGACATTCTTGGCTTGGCCAAGACGTTTGGTTATGCCACTATCAGCACAGACCAAGGTAATATATATATATATATATATATATATATATATATATACATATTGTCTATTTACTCTTTTCTAGTATTATAATTATATAAATGTTTAATTAATTGTTATCATTTGTTTAGGAGGACTTGCGTCGTGCAAAGCATAAAAAACAACCTATTATTGATGAGGATCTGACAGAATGTGATGATGATCTCATCTCTATGTTGTTAGTCGTATTACCACGGTTGAGGAAGAGACCGTGTCGGATACAATGGGATGTTAGAGTGTTTGGAATTGACAATTCCAGTGTTCCATTGTACATTTCCTTGCCCGATGCTTTAGAAATTGCTTGGGGAAATTGCATGTTAAACATTTCCATCATACAATTGTGGGCAATGTAAGTCATTTTCATTTATGTTTCTAAGATTATAATAATTATATTCAACTTATAATTAATTGTTTTAGGTACCTTGACAATTTGAGTGTGGAACAAGAAAAATCCGAAGTGTACGGATTTATTGAGCCTCAATTCATCCAAAAATCTGGAAATACAAAGGTTGGAATCCAACAATATATGCAAACATGGATGAGTGACTCAAGAAGACATATATATTTGGCTCCATACATTGAAGGGTTAGTATTTTAATTTGTATTTTAATTTATATTTTTGTAACTAATTTTTATGTCATACAATGTAGGTCCCATTGGCAGTTAATTGTAATCATCCCCCGGGATTACACTGTGGTGTGGTTTTGTTCATTACATCGGAAACCGAGTCAAGAAATGAAAAGCTTATTATAAGGGTAACTTTATCTTTTATTCATTAATTATGTTTTTAAATTGTGAATACATATTGAATAATATATGACTTTTTTTCACTTAGAATCGTGTCTGGAACTAATGTTCTAAGTGGAAAACCTAGAACAAAGACTTTGCAGTTCATTTATCCTAAGGTTAGAAACTTATTTATATAAGTGAATACCATAATTATTGTTTGTATTTCAATTTTGAAAATAATATTATGTTTTTTTCATCATTTCAGTGTAATAAGCAAACTGACTCGTTTGAATGTGGTTATTATGTAATGTATTGGATGAGAGCCATAGTTTGTGCGGGTTTAATTGATTCTTGGACGGAGGTAATTACTTTTAACATTAGTTAAGTTTATTTAACTTTATTCATGTTGCATGCTTACAAGAGTCAAATTCATGTTTCAGGTATTTCAAGATCCATCTCCATTACGAGAATTTGAGATTACAGAAATTAGAGAACAATGGGCAAAATTTTTTGTTCAACAATTCTAGTACATTATTTTTTAAGTTCTTGTTCATATTATATTGTGTGTATTATGTAGTTTAGTTTAGTTTGTATAGGTAGCTTAGTTTGTATAAGTAGCTTAGTTTGTATAGGTAGCTTAGTTTGTATAGGTAGCTTAGTTTGTAATAGATTTTTTAGTTTGTATGTTTGTATTATATTGTTTTATTATGTAGTTTGAATTATATAATATTATATTTTTAATTTACTAGCTAAAGAAAATTGAACCTCTGGACTGTCTGGATTACTATTTGCAGGTTTTAGTTGTAAAACAGAATAAATAAACCGAATTTTAAAAAAAACGAGTAAATTTACGTCGCATATTGGTATATGCGACGTAAATTTACGTCGCGTATACCATATACGACGCAAATTTTCTGTTTTTTTTTAAATTGAAAAGGTTTTTACGTCTGTTTATTGTAAATCTACGTCGGATCTTGATAACTGACGTAAATCTACGTCGGGCAAAAGGGTCCGACGTAAATTTACGTCTCCCGCTTTAACGTCGGACTTAAATATGACGTAAAAAGCCCTAAATACCTGACATAAAAGCCCCTTTTTGCACTAGTGAAACATTTTGAAAGGGGATTTAGAATTTCATTTGTACGTCAGAGTTAATAAGAATCTCTCCCGTCGCAAGAACCACTAGATAAAAAAAAATTTCAATCTCCATTAGGATTTTATCATTCACCAAGTGAAAATCAAATTTCTACATTAGGACAAAAACGAAGGAACAAAAGATGGCGTGGACAACAACAAAAATTGACTAGGAATCATTTTTCTGAGAGACAATGACAAAAATATGTCATGAGAGATGAGGAAAAAGAAAATGTTAGAAAAAAAGGACAAGGTTTAAAATAATACCATTTTTTTATTATCAAACAAGTATTCCCATCTTTTTAAAATATATTATTAAACAATTATTCTCATCATTTAAAATATATAAAGTTAAAAATTTGGTTACACCCAATATGTTTTTTTTTTAATATATTTTCATTTCCTCAAAAGTAAGTAAAAATTTCAATTTCCTAAACTTTTTTTAAAGTTATTTTAAAAATACTTATCTTTAAACATAATTATTACAAAATTTATAGGTTTCCATTAATAAAAAAAATAATTGGATTAAAAGTTTTTCATTATATATTATTGATATATTTTTTGAATCAAGAAATTATATTTAAGAAATAATTTTTAAAGATTTTTAAAATCAACAAACGGAAAGAAACCATAAGAAAAGATAGAGGATAAAGAAGATAACTATATATATCCACTTCACATGTATTATAAAACACTATAGAATGAACATTATTCTTGAAAACCTATTCTAAAAGATATGCTTGTATAGAAACCTAATTTACTAAATATAAGTGTGATAAAATTTCAGATAAATAAAAGAATATGGAAGATATAATAACTTGATGTATTTAAAATCCACCAAGATGTTGAATTTATAGAAATCTAACAAGCTTATATATATAGAATTTTTTCACTAAATTTCTCTCCCAAAGGTATAAAATAAAACACTCTTGATCTTCTAGAAATTTTGTAAACAATCTATAAAACAACACAAAAGAGGATTTAAATATAAAAACTTGTTACTTTCAACTTGTCACTTTGAATCCTCAGTTGACAGTCTATTTTAGTAACACTAATGATGAAGACTGTACCTCTTACTATATAAAAAAATCAAGTATTAATAACTGATTCTTTTCAAGAATATTACATTAGTTACAAGAGAGTTAAATTCTTTTATAATTTAATATAATTAATTTTATTTTCTTCTTATTTTTATTTATTCAAATAACTCAAAAATAGAAAAGAAGTTTTTCTTTCTTTCCATTCTATTATTTTTCAACGACACTTTTTTTTTATAATCCATTTTTTCTCATTTTATGCTGCTTGATGTAATTTCTTTTCTTTCTTATGCATCTAAACATGTGGTTAATTTTCTTGAAGTTGTTTGCACACACAAAAAATCCAAATACTTTAGGGTGTGAGCTCATACTAATGAGCTGTACATTTAAGGGTTTTTTTTTTTTTAGAATAAAATATGTTATATCTAATACTTTATTTTCGTAATGTATTACTAAAGTTAATAAATACTTCATATACAACATATATCATGATTAAAAAAAAAAACAAGAAAGGTATTTCTCTCTTTTGAATTTCACAATACGAGAAAAAAAAATTGTTGGAGTTCACAATAGTAAACTTATTTATAAATGAATATTTAAAAAAAAATGTTTTTTTTAATACTAAGTTCTACCCTTGTATAATTGTATGTCTTACTTGTTTACAAATACATTAGGTAGAGTTAAAAATATTTTATATAAGTTTCTTCGGGTTTTTTTTTTGTCTAATTAAAGAAAAAAAAGAAATATCAACCTTTTAATATCGTTTTATATTTAATTTTCGCTTAATTCAAACAGCCTTAAAAACACAATACTTTTTTTTTTCTTAACTTTCTTATCCATGTTTCGCATCTTCCAACATTCAAACGCGGTATATTTATTTCAAGTTTGTTTTACTAAAGTCCAAATTTTATAAAAGAGATTACCTCAGAATATTAATTTTTCAAGAACAAATACCATCAGCAACACTAATTCGTATATGCCACGTTTAAGATTTTTAATCTTTATTATTTTTTATAAACTTTATACCCGTTTTTAAGTTAAAGATTAGGATGACTAAATCTTTTTCCTATTTCAGTTTTGCACGCAATCTAAGATTTTGCTTGTATAATTATTTGTACATAATATTTCCCTCATGTTACTCCTCTAAAGGTAGGAAGAAGACAACTTTTACCACCGAAAACAACACTGAATTGAGTCCAGTGATGTATGTGTCACATAAGGACAAATGGTATACATGAGAATGTTAATGCAGAGGCTGAATATAAGGGAGAGAGTGTAAATGCATCTTCCACGTTCAGTCTCTAAGTTCCAAGCTCTCAAAAATGGAACATGGTGGTCATGGTGGAAGCAATTAATGCAAGAAACAACAACATGGATTTGAGTAATGCACCAGATATCACCAAAATCACGCTCAACAAAATCAAGAATCGTTACTCTCACCGACGCCTGCGCCGTGGCACCACCGTAACCTACCGCGACATGACTTGTGCTGGCTATGGTTGGCTCCTCCCTGGGTGGATAGCAGAAGAACGCAGAGGCCGCAGTGGAAAGGTCTACAGGGTACGTAACTAATTCATCATCTTTTTCCTCTTTCTTTCATTCACTATTCATCACGCACACATCACAATTTTTCTTAGCAATTCAAACATGAATGACAAAGTTGTCAATTATGTGTCTTTTCTCTTTCTTCTCTGTCTCATCATTTTTTTCTCTTTTTAATTTTGTCTGTCTCTTAGTTTCTACTGTCTTCTAACACCACCAACATGGAAAATTTCATTATATTTTGTGCATGCAGTATTACTATGATCCAGAGGGGTGTTTCTATGAAAGCCAACGTAAGGTGCTAGAGACCTTGGAGGAATTGGGGATTATTGTGCTAGACACTTAGATCAAAAGGTAAAGTATATGTATATATGTAACTGATTAACTTTATGGTGCTGCTTTAAATTTTGTGTTACTGAAATTTCTTTTCTTCTTTCAACAGATCTTTGTGCTGCACTCTTAGAACTCGGAGGTACTTGCTATGCGAAGGAAGACTCGGCTACCCTTTCCAAATCTACTTATTTTTACTCAAGTTTTAAGTAATTTATCTGTAATTATGTGTGTTTATATATGTTTTATGAATTGTTCTTGAGTTTCTCAATCAAACCTTGTCTACCTGGATTTATTTTCCATTTTAGCTAACATATATATATACATATGTGCGTACACCATTTTGGATTAATTCATGGTTCTTAATCACATTTAATCGAACATCTGCATTGATTTTTCTTACAAGATCTGTCTATAAAGGTAGATCTAACATCAGAGAAGCTTTAATCTTTTTCTTTCTTAAAAGTGTAAAAATTTCATAAAAGCAGAAATTATTAAGATAAGAAGGTGAGAATATGGTAAAGAAGTTTTGTCCCTACTTACAAAATGCAGTAATTATTTTTTAATGATATTTAATACTAAACTTTTCTTCTAATGGTATATTATAATTTTTAAGATAAGAAGGTGAAATTATTCAACAATACTTATTCAATCTATTAATAATTGGCAAATGCAATAAAATTATTTAAAATACAATAATTTTTTTTGTCGTTTTTATGATTAAAATTTATTTAAAATGATAAAATTATAAGTGAAACTTGTTAAGCCATATTACTCTTAGTTTATTAATTAAATTTCTTTTCTACTTAGCTTTGTCCATCAAAACATTGTGTTATTTCAAAGTTCATTATATGAATTTCACAAAAAGTCCAATTTTTTGTAGGGAGATTAGATTAGTATAAGAGACGGAGACGGAAAATGAATTAATATTATTGATAATATATATATATATATATATATATATATATATATATATATATATATTAATAAATGAGTTATAAAGTGACTTGTCATTTATTCTTTTCGACTTTAGAAGAAATTTATTCTCGAAGTTTACGAAAGAAAACATCTATCTCTTGATTTTAATAAATTTTCCAATGATAAAAGTATTAATTATTAGAAAATATTCCAAACAAAAACATATTTTTCTACTTAAATTACATAAAAAAAAAAAACAAAGTAAGAAACAAAAATTGAAGTTTCAGGAAAACAAAGTCTTTTTATCTATTTTTTAAAATAAAAATATTGATAGAAACCAAAATTGCAGTTTCACAAAACAAACTCTTTTTGTCTGTTTTTCTTTAATAAAAATATTGATTAAATACTTATGACTAGTTCAAAATTTAAACTCTCTTTTTTTTTCAAACAAAAATGTTAATTAGGAGATTTATGGCTATGTGAAAAGTTATGTCATTAATATGTAACATTTTCTACTTATAAGTGTAATAATAATTTGATAGGCCCATTTTCGGACAATATTTTATGTAATAATCTTTTTCTTAGAAATTAATTACTTCTTAATTATTTTATATTAGATAAAAAATTTATACAAGATATTTCATTTTAATAATGAAAAAATTTATTGTATAGATAGAAAATTTTAAAAATTAATGAAGATATTTTAATTACTTAAGATAAATTTTAAATTTCACTTTAAAAAAAATAAGAATTTAAAATTATTGATTGGCTTACATGAGTATAAGTCTAGTTCAACTTAACTCAAATAAATATGATCTAGTCTATGACCTCTTAGTCTAGTTTAATTTGACATATTTTAATCTGGTTGGAATTAATACGATACATTTTGATCAAACTTAAATAATTTTGACCGAACCAGTCTTAATTTTGTTTATCTTATGTTGACCTAATTTATCTTAATATAATCTAATACATTAAATATAACATAATTCAATTTATTAGGACGCAATTGGACCCAATTATCTATAACAGGTCTTATCAAATAAAAAAACTAAAACTCAATAAATTTAATGACATATCCAATCAAATTATATAAAATAAATAAATTATTTAAAATAAATACAAAATCAAATTCAATATATTTAAATATTTTATAAATTATAAAATATCTCATTCAAACACAAATTAAAATTTATAAATTTTTATCACATATAAATTAATCTACTTTTTTGATCATTCTTGTCCTTGACAGTTTTTTCACAATATTTGTATATAATATTTTCCTTCTCTCATGTTACATAAATGCAAAGATGATATCATAATTAATTAATTTAATTTTGTTTTCATGAAACAGTAACGGAAGAGAGTTGTCATGAATGCCATTCTTATACTTGTGCGGTACACTGTCAGATGAGGACAAATGCATTTCCCAATGCACCAGCTTAAATAAGGTTGCATCAAACCATTTCCTTCCCAGCCTCTTTTCTGAATTCACTCTCTGAGCTACGCTCTCTGCACTTCTCTCAACTCAGCAATGGTCGGTGCGAGAACAAGCAGCAACACTAACTCCAGGAACCTATCCTCGGAGCAAATTGCAGCAATGACCAATGCCACCATCCAGAAAATCGAAAGCTCAAGTCCGCGGAACCGTCTTCGCGCCGGCACAACCGTGACCTATCACGACACAACTTCGATAGGTTACGGTTGGCTTCTTCCAGGTTGGGTTGCAGAAGAACGGCGAGTCCAAAGTGGAAGAGTATATAGGGTAAACCTTCTTCTCTAGCTTTTGCATACAAATATTTCTCAAAAACTCTTTTGAATCACCATGTTCATTTTGTTTCCATGTATTTTTTGACACACCCCAAATGAAATGAAAATTTTATCAGTACTACTACGATCCACATGGGTCGTTCTACGAGAGCCAACAAAAGGTGGTGGAGGCCTTGGAGCAGTTCTGGGGAGTAATTGTTCTAGACACTTAGATCTCAGAGGTAATATATGGAACTGGTTTTCTTTCAAGATTTTTGCATGCATGTGTAGATCTTGTGTTAATGGAAATTCCCTTTCTGTTTTCTGCAGATCTTTGTGTTGCAGATCTTTGTGCTGTACTTGATTTGGCAAGCCAGACGTGAACAGTTTATCTTTAAATCTTTTAGTTGTAGTTTTTTATTCTTGTTGTACTTTTCTATCTCATGGTTTTGGCTTCAATAAAATTGTCATTTACTTAATTTCTTTGGATCTTTAATTTTCTTTCAGTTTATATACTCTTCAATTTTCTTGTTTATCTGAGTTTTTTTTGTTACAAACACAACACATCGATTTGGACTGATGTTTCGACACCACGGTTAATGCTACATCTACATCTATAGACATGAAAAAAAATAAAAATACGTAAAAATAATTATTTATTTTATTATTATTAGTATGATATTTAATAAGGAACTCATTCTATTAAAAAAATATAAAAATATATCTTTTTCTCTTTAATGATGTTCCATAATTAAACATTTTTCATGATATTTGTTAAAGAACTCCTTTTTTTTATGGTATTTATAATATTTGTTAACAAATTTTTATGCCGATATTTCTTGTATAAATAAAAATATTTCTTCAATAAATGGGATTATTAATATATTAATGAAATTAGAACACTTTTTTTAAGAGGATTTTTTTATCATTTAAATGAATTATGAGTTAAGTTTTTTATTTATTTTTTCATTCTTGATGTATTTATTTGTTAGAAAAAAATAATATAAATGTAACTCATTCAAACATTAATGAAATAATAACAATAATATTTTTTTAACCTGTGTTAAAATTCAGGAATAGAAGAAGACAATATTAATTCATTATAGGCATTATATTGAGGAATAAATTTCAAAAACATCTTGGTACTCTAATAAATTACATTTAGTAACAAATTATATTGAATTAGTTTTGTTCACTCATTGAAAATTAAATTTTAATTGGACATATATTATTTGTAGATATGAATATATATATATATATATAGAGAGAGAGAGAGAGAGAGAGATAGATAGATAGACTAAGTATTTTTTGAAATTGAATAAAATTATAATTAAAAATAGAGACAATCAAAGAACCCAGGATAAAGAATCAAGCAAAAAATTTTACCAACTTAAAACGGAAGTTAACATTAATTAAAGAGAAGAAAAAAATATTAAAAGAAAAAGAAGATTTACAGTTTTGAACACCACTTTAACTGAAACTGTGTAATTTTATATGATACTTGATTGTCAACAGGTATATCAAACGTTATGATAAGATATTTTTGAATTAATATTTTAAAAAATCAAGTACGAAATGTAATACATAAATAAAAATATTTAACCTTTTATTATTAAAAATTACTTTATTTATAGAAAATTTAAGATTGAATTACATAAATTAATATAAATATTAATTTTTATTAGTTTTAATAAATTCTCTAAATTTTCTTTTATGAGTCTTTATCTAAAATTATTTATAATAACTTGTTATGTTATTTTTATAAAAAATAAAATTACAAAATAAAATTAATAAAAAATATTAATATCATTTAAATTTTTAAATAATAAATATTTACAAATAATTTTTTTATTAGAACATGTTAAAAATCAATATATACTATATACAAAATGATAAATATAATTATAAAAAAATAATTAATGTACGTAATTGAATATATATATATATATATATATATATATATAAAGAAAAATTAATTTTATTGATAATAAATAATATTTTATAGTTATAATCTTAATATATTTCAAAATATAATATTATATTTTAGTATGTTTCTTTTATATGTTTATATTTTATTAAATTTTATATATACACACACATTGAACTTATAAGAATTGAAACAGGGTATAAAATGTTTGTTTGAAAACATGATGAGAGGAATGTGGACGATACAAAACAATGGGTATATTTGTTTTGCAGTTTTGGATTGTTGGATAATACAAAAAGAGAGTTACCGAGGAAAAGAAGCTTCTTTAGATACTACATCTTATGTTCACATGCTGTTTCTTTTGGATTCTTCCCCAGATTATATATTATAAGGAAGGAAAGAAAAAATAAATAAATAATGCATGTCAAAATTTTATTATTTATTTGACACAAAGACAATAAGAAAAATTTTATATGATTATAGAAAAAAAAATCTTAACTTGGCATGAAATGGTGAGGGAAGATTTTTAATTTTAGTTTTTTCAATTTCTTAAAACATTGTTTTATGCCAAATAATAATTAATATTGAAAATGATATGCATTATGAGACTATGAATAAAGTATTTTTAGTATTAATAAATATGGTGACATTTTTCTTCATATGATAATATATAAAATTTTATAATTATTTGTTTATAATGTTTTTTTTTCTCATGTTATCAAATGTCAAGTTTATATCATAATTATTTGCGATTCTTACTTTTAAATAAAAATATACTTTCTTATACGTCATCTTAATTATTATACTCGTACTTTTATTTTTACCTTTTAGTAAATATTATTCATTTTCTTATAATTTTAATAAAGTGAAGTTCACATATTCTAATTAAACCATTTGTTTATAAGTTATTATTTAACTTTTATATTTAAAAATATTAATTTATAAATTTTGTTTCAATTTTATTTCATTTATTTAAAAAAATAATAAAGAAAAGTGTTATATACTATAAATATAAGAGATTGTGAGTATTGTTTGTTAAAAAAATAAGATATTTGAATATGTATTAAAAAAAATTGATGTAAATGATATTATTATAAATATAAAAAAATAAATGTCATCTAGTAAAATATAATGTGAATATTGATTAAGATTAAAGAAATAATGTCATAAAAAAACATAAAGATAGTGATATCTATTTTAAATGTAAATTTCATTCAATATTATTACATAAAAAAGTATGTGTTGTCTTGTAAGAGACGAAGAAAGAGAATTAAAAAGTTAATATTAAACTTATGTGTTGTCATGTAATAATAACATATTAAATATATTAAGGCAATATTAGAATAATGATACGTTCCTTAATGCCAAAATAATATTTGGCAAAAAGAAGTTATGGACTTTGAATAATGTGTGAACCATATTTATAGATAAAAACTTATTACAAATAATAAATATACGTTTAGTTATTTTTAGTAAAAAAAGAAGCAAAACTAATTTATATGAATTTGATTTTTTTTAGTTAACCCATCTAAATTACTTTATTTTTAATCATCTAAATAAAATCCTAATTTTAAAATATGAAATAACTCATAAATGTTATAAAAATTAATAAAAATGTTCTCTAAAATTAGTTAATCCCTTATGTTTAGGATATCAATAAAAAAAATATTTTTTAAGGAGAGAAAAAAGATCTAACTCATAGTTTTGGAAAACACAAACCCAAATATTAAACCAATTATATTGGGTTTAAATTGAATTTAATCAGGTTTAAAAAATAAAACCGATTTAATATATTTAATTTTAATAAATTCTAAATACCATCATAATATATTAAAATATTCAAACTATTTACCTTTTAGTTTCATATTCTTATAAATTGAAAAATAAGACAACTAGTGGAGACCCAAAAGCTGATGGGTTTATCAAAAGCCCACTTAACAGCATTTGTTCGTCGGTTACATTTTATTATGAAGATAAAATAAATATTAAAGTAAAACATTAAATTCAACTAACATTTTCATTTTAAAAAATTAACTAATAATTTAAGATCCATGATGATTAATATGTAAAGAGTAATAGAGCAATTCCACAAACTTTTTCACTAAATATACCCCTAAAGCAAGGTTTAAATGAAGATTCAAGCAACATAAGTTGAAAAGCTAGCGCACATGTTCTATCAAAACTCGGAAAAACGATCATTATCTGCAGTTACAGTCTTAAAGTTATGAGAAGAAATTGTAAAGACTATTTATTGTTCATTACTAAAAAATAATGATAATAATATATATTGAAAGATAGGAGAAGAACATATGGTATCAAAAATTCCCAGACCCAACAAATAAACGAGGCAAGGAAGAATTATGAGACACAATGGGTGGCCAGTACTTGGTGATTGTCACCGGACACCAACCAAAACTTTGACTCTGCAATTGCGATACCTCAAACATGAACAGGTAACAATAACCATAGCATTACAAAATGACTTATTGTCGATGCTAAGGCTGTGCCTATATGAACCTGTCGCTTGTTGTCGGACTTATTAGGTAGCAAAAGATGAAGGAGCAAGAAAAATAGCCGCAAGATTATGTATAATTTTCTCAGTCACTTCACAACTTCAAAGCCAAAACCTGTACATGTCAAATAGGCCTGAACATGGGGTGTCTCCATCTCTCAAGCTTCATCCTCCAGTTACTTTCACTGTTTCTCGGCTTCAGCATTATTTCCATTCCTGATTGAAGACAAGATTGCAGCCTCTTCAGATGTCCACGGCATTGCTTGTGCTCAAAGCTGTTGCCATCACCTATGTTATTGCCTTCCGAATGCATGTATCTTTCGTATGGTGACTGCCACTTGGCTTGCAAGTATGCTAAAGATCTCCATGGAGGAAGTGGCATAGAATTCTGTTTCAAAGAAGATCTTGAAGCTTCCTCCATTATTCCAAGAAATTGTTTCAGCCTGGTAAGGGATCCCACATAGACAACAGGAAGCGAATTCAGTATCCTATCATACGGTTCAACAGCTCTAGCTATTTCAAAGTGGCTTCGGAAGTCAATATCAACAATCAATCGTTCTGAGTTTCCTGAATTATTGTTAACCACAACATCGATATATTCATGATCACCTGTGCCACAAGTTTCAACAAGCTAACATCAGCTGAAATTAAAGCTTATGCAGAATCATGTGCATATTGATTGAACAAGTAGAATCGTGGATTCGTGGAACAACGGCACATACAATATAATACGGTATAATAGAGTATGCCATTTCACTGTCCTAATATTACTTAACATGGTAAAAAGCACGCAGAAATACATTAAGTTTCATATTTACTGCCTCAAGCAAAACATGGTAGCTGCTTAACGATGGATGTAACATGCATGAAGCAAAGTAGAGTTGTAGTTTGGGTGAAATAAAAAAAAATATATATATATACATATATACTACGGTATACCTCCAGGGACTTTGCCACTACCCGGCCATTTAGATGCACAAACACCAGCATCATAGCCAGAAAGTCTCATCAACTTCACCAGATAAAACCTGATACAGCTAGCATAACATGGGCCAGAATTCATTACTTGAAGGTTGGTCTCCTTCATTGACCGTATGAGGGAATGTACAACTGAATGCAAGTCACTCTCATGTTGAGCCACCGACAGCTTACAGATCTGTTTCATAGACATGAAAGAAGGTCAGGGAAGTTGTTAAAACATCTGTTGATTTTACAGGGGGAGATTTAGAGGAAGATAGAGCAGAACATTTTAGAGAATGAGATTGCATTATACGTAGAACATAGGTAGTAGGTTCTGCAAATCATCCATATGCATAGATACTTAATGTGTATAGAAGCTTGATAGGTTTTGCAGAGACTATTCCCTAAGACAATAATAGGCGATGCAACTTCCAACACACTAATACCCGTGAAAGAATAATTAGGATGAAAATAAATTGAATAAGTGGAAGTGAAAAATAAAGTAAAAGTTAAAGCTGTTTAGTTGAAGACAAATAGGAAAGATATGAAAATAGATAATAGAGAAAATGAGTAAAATTACATGAGAATTAGTAAGGTGGGTTTCACCATTTCTAAATTATTTCTTTCTTTCTCTCCCACCAAACAACCTATATTAAACAAACACACCATAAATACATTGAAACAAGAGATACCTCAACATATTATTTCAAAGTACATTAAGTGTCATCATTTTCAACTATATCTTTTTTATCCAAAGTAAATAATTGGTAAGAAAGCATTCACGTGTACAGTAAACCGTAAAAAAACAATTCTATTTCTTTGGTGTCTATATAAAAATCGAATGTGGCAATGCTCAAGTTTAAAGTGATTGAGAAAGGACTAGAAACTGCTTCCAACTCCACCACGGGAAAATAAGATATTACACATTGCAATTTCTCAATCAAAACCCAAAACTAAGATGAAAAATCAGAGATTTGAAATGCATGTCCAAACTGAAGCCATGCTTTAGGATGTGTTGTGTAAACTGGTTTACACTGTCAATGCACATTGAACGTGAGTACTTGTGTCATGTTGATTCCTGTATAACATGGTTCGACAATGGATCTAGATCCTCTCCTGTGGTCCTGCCTCTTCAGCAATAATCTCAACCATAGATTTTACATCTAAAGGTTATTAAACTATTGATTATACAAATCACTCTGAGGTTGATATGTTGCTGTAGAGACTGCAGGACTTTGAGAGGATCCACACTCTACGACAATTAGACAATAGAAACATGCTCTTATAAAGCTTTGAAAGATCCTATAAAAGTGACCTACGGCCTTCCTATACTCTCTTTTTACCTTATTTCACAAATTTTCACAGTTAAGCTCATGAATAAGATCTTATTTCATCAGAGCTTATTAAATTAGTGTTTCATTCAGCTATTTTCGTTATGCATGAAAATAAAATGCTAGATAAAGATATCAAACCCGGTAAAGAAGTAAATTCTAAAAGAAAACAACACATATGAGTAAACCATGGTTAGTTTACCAGTAAAATAATGATAGCGCCTCAGGATTTCTAACACAGATACTACAATCAAGGAGAAAAAAAAAAAAAAAGAGAGAGAGATTATTCGTAAGGAATCAATAAAAGGTTGGAATTTGCTAACACAAAAAAAGAATGAACTTATCACTTAGTATGTCTAGACTACGAAAAAATAGACCAAACACCCCAGTGACAATTGTGGATTCAAGATAGCTTTTGAAAAGGTTTTAGTAACAATTGGGGCAGACTCATGCACATACACACAGAAACTTTTCTAATGGAAATCCAAACACGCTAAAAATCTAATTTTTATTTTAAACTCTGACCCCAACACGACCAAATTCATTATATATGATCAATTAACAATTCAATACGGAAAAACGAAATATTTCTTAACAATTACCTGAATTTTGTCAGCGAGATGAGCGAAATCAGAGAGTCCAGAATCGCTATCACTGCTACACCAAGACTCAGCGCCACTACTTCCATTTTCTAAAAAGTCGCTAACCATAAGCGCCAAATCGTGCTCGCTCTCGTGGCTGAAACCGCCACCAATCTGGCCGGCGCCTCCGCTTCCGAAATCGCCAGCCCACCATTCGGCGTCGGTCATACAAACTCTGCAGTCCATCCTCCGGTGTCAGCGACGTCGTTTAGACCACCCAAGTCCAAAACGACACAGTTTCAGTCAATCACCACCGAGGCACAACAACAGAACAGAATCAAAATTCGTGATACTCTCACGATTCACGTGCCTCAAATTCGGCAACCCAATTGATCACACGGTTCAATTCGCTAAAACGGATCAAAATTTCGATTTTTTTTTTTTTTGCGTTTTATTCCGTTGTTTAGCAACGAATGTTGATTAAAAAAAATGCAAAAGTAAATGTTTTGTTCCAGTGTTTAAACTTTTGCACGAATTTTGAAGAATTGGATTGGGTAAAAAATATGAAATAAAACAAAAATGATAGAGAAGAAAAGAAATTGGCCTTTCGATCTGAAGGGAAGAAATGTCGATTGGCAAACGGAAGATAATTCCTTTGCAAATGAAAACCCAAAAGATTGGAAGGCAAGTTCGTCGGAGAAAGAAGACAATATAAAAGGCGTAGCTGATTTGGAATGACCATTTTGCCCTTCTCTGTGACTTGGAGAGGGAGGTTACCTTTTTTGTTTTTCTGCACATTACACCATTTTTTTAAAAGAGTGGTTAGTTTAACTAATTGTATTTAGTTTCTTTAACTCATTCTGAAAATATAGTATTACAAGTTCAAATAACTATTTTATATTATTAAAAAAAACTTAATTTATGTGAAATATTTTTAACATATTTTTAAAATAATTTATCACATAAAATAAAATATTTTGTATATATATATATATATATATATAAATTAAATTTACTTTTAGTCAATTATACTTTTGGTTTCTTTTGTTTAGTACTGGTTAATTTTGATCCATATAATTATATTTATTCAATCTTATTATATGCACTTAAAATGAATTATTTTAGTATGATGCTCATAAGTTTCATCAATTTGATGTGAAACTAATATAAATATTTATGCCACATTAAATTTTTACTTTTTATATATTAAATATTTAAATGATTTAATACTAAAAAAGTTATGGATACTTTAAAAATAAAAGTAAAATTATGAAGAAGAAAAAAACATTATCAACCTTCAAAAATGGGCTAGTTGGATTGTCGCGTCATTCAAATCTTCAAAATTTTATGAAAAATTTAATAGTAAAATTAAAAATAAAATTGTTCCTATTTTAAATATGTAGACTACAATGGAGTGATTAAAGTTATGGAAAACCAAAATTCTATATTTTTTAAATATATGGGTAAAAAAAATTAAACCATTAAAACTATGGAAAACCAAAATATTTTAAATGATTTAAGAGCACATAAAATATTATCTACGCAATATAACATTACTTTCATATACCTCAAATTTTATAGTTAAAATTTATTTTGTACAACGAATAAATTATTTTGTTCTCGTACATCACAAATTATCCAAAATTATTGGTTAGAATATCCTCTTGCTTTACTAAAAAGTAATCTTATTAATTTATATATATATATATATATATATATATATATATATATATATATCTATTTATAAATCATAACCATCTTTTACAAAAAGACAGTGAGTTGATTTTGAAGTTATTGTTATTGTGTGTAAAATTTTATGTCACTAACAAACTTATGTGATTGATACAATTATTGACACGATGATATGTGAGCATGAATGATAGTCTCTAGAGAACAGTTCTTAGGTAAAAAAAATATTTAATGTATTAAAAATTATTATTAGCCTTCTAACTTATTATTCTTCATTAAAATAAATAAAACTTGATCGTTTAGGTGGACGAAGTTTATTAAAGGAAAACCTACGCGTCTCAAGCACACAATTATTCATTGTCAAAGCGAAAGTCGTAATTCTTGTTCAAACCTCAAACAATCGACTTATTCAACTTTCAGTAACCAAATTACATAGAAAAAAATAAAATAAAATAAAAATAATTGTGTGTTAATTGTATAATCATGCGAAGAGAACACGTAAATGTTTTAAATATATTTAATTATAGCAGCCAAAAATGAAGTAGGTCTGCTATATCAATTCCCATGCATTATTATATTTATTTATGTTAAAGGATAATGCAAGTTCGTATTTGAGATGGAAAATAACCATTTTAAAATCCGCCAACTCATTGAAGATGAATTAGGTGTTTAAAGGTATAATTAGGATTTAATTTATTTGGGGTTATATTGATTTAATAAAATAACATTTTTATAATATAATAATTTTATTAATAATAATATTTGTTATAAAAAAATAAAAATTATAAATATAAAATATATTAAAAAAATAAAAGATAAATAATTATTAAAATAAAATAACTATTATTTAAAATTAACATAGTTAATAAAAAATAAAAAATAAAAAAATATTATATTTTTTATAACAAAAATTATATTAAAAAATTTCATCACAATTTTTTTTTATAAAAATCCAACCAATTTTATCAGTTTTATTATGATTTATTATTATTTTATTTTGATTCCATTAAAATTCAATTATTTAAAAAGAACAACAAATTAATTTTTAACCTAATTTCTGATTCAATTAGTTCAACAAGTCAATTCGATCGGATTCAATAAAATTTTTATGTTTGTATCAAATTTAATTCCTTAACAACAATCATGATTTCGATTCCCTGCGACGTTAAAAATAAAATATAAACACATACTCGTATTTAGAATACGAGTATAAATTTATAATTATAAATCCCATAAGTGTTTCTTATTTATTTTTATTTTTTTAACTTTTTTAATTAAAAAATCTCAATTTTTTTAATAAATAATATTAATTTTAGTTTTATTTAAAAATATTATTATTTTATAAAATGAGTTATTTATATGTTAAACAGGTCTAAATTCATATAAATCATGATCTAAATAAGTTTTATTTTATTTAAATTATAATTTTTTTAATATTATATATTTTTTTAGAGTTTTAAATTGATGGAGTTAAGTGTATTTTATCATGTTTAAATAAAATATAAATAATTATTTTATAATAATCAAGATTTTAAAAATGAAATTGAATAAAGTAATAGAAATTATGAGAAAAGAAAATGAAAAAAAGAAGTAGAAGGATTTAAAATTTTACGTGACAAATGAACAATAACTGAATTATTTATTAGGTGAGAAAAGGAAACGACGA
The DNA here is from genome assembly GCA_963425845.1 of Sphenostylis stenocarpa. NCBI lineage: Eukaryota > Viridiplantae > Streptophyta > Magnoliopsida > Fabales > Fabaceae > Sphenostylis > Sphenostylis stenocarpa. Next base: position 20,422,211 of record OY731398.1, read on the forward strand.
GACACGGGAAGTGAGATATAGAATGCGAATAAAGTTTATAGTTGGAATTTAGTGAAGACAAGAGTACTAAGCCAGACTAGATAATTCTGAATTGTAATAACCATTTAAAGATATGGTATTAAAAAAGTTGAACAAAAATAAAACATTATGAAATGATTTAAACCAAGACATATGCAGTGGCCATAAAGACAGCACATGTGTTTAGGCACCACGGTTTCATTGCTTATCATTTATTGGTGATGAAGAAAAGGGTACCCTTCAGGATGGGGACACAGGGCATCTTCTTGGTATGAATCCTCACTGGCTCTCCCACCAAGTATGTAAAATTGGAGTATGCATTTATAAGCATGACAGATCCTCGTGGAAACAAGAAAGGACACTTGGCAGAGAATAGAAGAAGGTTAAGGAGTAGGACCACTTCCAAGATTCCAACTTTTGCCTTCACTACACCTAATAAACCAACGTCACAACATTGTCTTGGCCCTCCACAATATTCTTACTCCAATCAAAATTATAGAGGATATACCTTACTTCATCATACACCACCTCATCTTCCATCAATCTATCTACCTTCTCGCTCTAAATAGAAATTCACATAAAGGTTTTAGAACTTTTCAGTTTAGAGCATAGTTCTGGTCACTCTGTGCTTGAAACAAAGGAATTTTCTTCTTAGCTATAGCCAAGGTTCATATGTATCACTATTAATCAATTATCTCTTTTCCTTTCTCTGCACAAGGACTACAAACAGAGTGCATATACATATGAAATATAGAGTGAACAACTGGGCAAACAAGTTAGGTCATGCATTTAAGATGGAACATGATAAATAAATGTACAATGTATACCTCGTCATTCTCCTATGAAACATCAAAACATGTCAATTTGTATTAACAACTGAAAGCTCTTTGTTTAATGATAAATACAAATGGATACTTCTTGAACAGTCATAAGGTGTTAGAATTAATGGATTTTAGTCTTGAAAAACATATGCTGCAAAAGGGTTTGCACAGACCACGGTATGAATGAAAAAAGTGGACGATGGAAACAATAGCAGCAGAAGTTAAAGTAGCATTAGGTAAAGAGAATATTGAAGAAAACAGAATTCAGATGCAGTACAAGGAGTTGGTCAGCTAGTAAAAGGTTAATAGAGATTTGTGTACACTTATTCTTTTATAATGTTCATAATGTCATAACATAGTCTTTCTCAAAGTCAACTTTCATGTCATTGGTTCATTCAATAACCCCAGTGCTACGTAACTTACCTTATACCATATCTGCTTTGTCAAATTAACTATAGTTTTCTCTCTCTCTTTCTATGTGTAAAATCAAGGTTTCATAATGAGCTTGTCACATGTAACTAGCAAGCACAAGATTGGTGCATCTGATAAGTACAATATGATTAACAAAATGAGAAAGTAGCTTGATTTTTTAATGCAACACAGTCTAGCAGCGGCATAAGTATGTCTTGTTAATCCAAATGTCAAACAGATGATCATAAATTATTATTTTTGAGTTAAAACTAACACACATCTACACATGCTATCATTGCTTCATGACAGCGTGCATAATTCAACAGATCAATCGCATCTAATGTTAATGGGATGATGAATATACACATTTAACATAATTTTTTTTAACAACAGTAATTAATAAAACTTGTGATGCAAGTTGTTTTTGACTATTTACAAAATGTAGAATGTGAAATGCTTCTTAAAAGAAGAGAATAGAGAAGAATATTGAAAATGTCTAATAGAGAGATTTAAGAAAGTGAGTGTCTTACTCTCTAAGTTGTGCATTACAATTTATAATGTAAGGATAGGTACAGGTTTCAACATAGAGCCTCACTTTATAATTTTTTATTTTATTTTATTTTGAATTAAGAGTGGCAAAATATTTTTATTGAAATAATAGGAGTAGAAGTAGAAAAATAGTAAAAGTTACAAACCTAGTTTGGTCACTCAATTATTTGCACACATTTGATGTGATATGGACCAGTGAAGAGCTGTCAATACAGCCTAGCCCATATGAGTTTGTGCTCAAAATTCCACAAACCAAACTACTCAAGGCCCAAAAATCTCAAAAAATCACCTGGACCGAAAATAGCCCATGGGCTGTTTTTATGATTTACTGGAAGGACCTACACCAAAAGTGCACATAGCAGATAGATCAATTCTCGTTTATTATTGCCCTATAAAAAAACCCTTTTATTTTTATTCCTTTTCAATTTTAATATAAGGAGTAAATCTTGATTCTTTTATATTGATTCAACTCAACGTTCTAAAAAACTAAGATTATAATTTGTACGAAAGGGCTACAATTTTGTAAAACTTTTTTCTTTTGTGAAACTAGAGGGCTTTTTGGCAGTTATGAAACTAAGCAAAGTCAATTAGGGCTACAAATTTGTAATTTTTATTAGTTATACTATTTAAGGCTAAACAACCGTCATTGTTGTGTACAAATATTTTCAAACTTAAATAAAAGCATGGGAATCATTATAAGTATAACCAGTTTAGCAAAAAGAGAATAACATTTTTGAAAAGAAAAATGATCCCAGGTATTTATACTAGATTTTTTTTCGTGTTTATTATTATTTTAAATCTTATTTTATTTGATTTAATTTGACATAATTTTTCTTTTTTAAAATCTAAGTGTGAGTCTAAATCTCACTTTGAATAATAGTAAAAAAATTGAAACATATAAGAAAGTATAACCCATAATCCAATAGAATAAGACTTTGTGTTAAAATTGGTGTGGTTGGACTCATTTATTTTTTTATTGATATTTTTTTTATTTCAATAAAAGAGGCAGATCGTTACTGGTATATTTTAATTTGGCCTCTACTTTGTTAAATTTTTTTTTATTTCAATAAAAAGAAGCAAATCTGTACTAGTTTATTTTAATTTGGTCCCTACTTTGTTAAATTATTTTGTAAAAGAACGAGTTTTTAAAATTTCCTAGTTTTACACAGTTCCAATCCAAAATCAATTGCTCTGCAATAACAAGTAATCAAGCTTTTCATCATGAAAGAAACACAGTCAGTCTGCCACTTTGTCCATGATAAGTTTCAACCAAAGATTCTAAATCAAACGTTGATTTCTTCCCATCAACAATAATTAGCAAATGTTTTCACCCAAGGAACTAGTCACGATTATTTTAGAACAAATTTATGCAGACTAGGAGTAGAAAGCAGGAATTTATCAGTTTGAGGGAGGCAAAGAATATCAGTTTATTACGCGAACTTTGTCTGTCATCACAAGTGCAGCTTGAGGGAGACTATTACAATATGTCATTCTATTGTACAGTTGATTATTCTGTCAAATCCCAACTCTTATGCTCTCTGCTACAACTCTATAATATAAGAATCAGTCAAGGATTTGCTCCAATCAGTGATTTCGTTATGTTCCCTGTCATATCAGAATGTAATAATGCTCCCACAAATAGCTAGGAAGACTTTTGTTCTTGGTGTATATATAGATGTGTATACATCAGTTGTATCAGTTTCATATGCATGTCTCTTAGTAAAACATGGAATTCTAATTACGAATAAAAATTATTGTTTCAGCTGCATTCTTTAGCTGAAACACAACGAGAGATTCCCTTCTGTATATTATATATCCATTCATATGAAATTGATAACATGTATAGATCGTGTTCTCAGCATTCTGTGTAACTCATTAATTTTGTCAAAGTACATATACTTCTTCTGATATGATGTAGCAAATAGTTTTGCCATGAACAGATAAATAACTATTGATTAGAATATGATTAATTTATAGGAAAACAAGTTTAACCATAGTGGACTTTTTATACGTCAATCAAAGCAAAAACATGTTATGGAAAAGTTCAGAAGAGAGGTCCTTTAGCATGCAGAAGAAGCTTCTTTTAGAAAAATGCCTCCATTTTGAAGGGTTGAGCTCTTTATGATGAATTCCTCATTACCTTTTGGCATTACTTATCAATAAAGTAATCATGCGTCTCTTTATTATGATGCAATTATGCAAGAGGGGATACGCTAAAGAGAACAAAAATGGTCAAGGACAGTGATTAAGTTGGAATATATATTTATGGTCATGCTCAGCGGCTTTGGTTGATTGTGCTATGGCTATATATAAAAGGCTGGAATATATTTGCTTACTAGCTACCAAAGCAAAGCATTAATAAAGCTTTCTTTACCTTCTCTTTTCTAATTGGCTGGTCCTCATCACTTAAATGCCCCCATCAGATAAGATTACCATTACCACATCAGATTCAACTACAGTACCCTCCTTATTGATGCTACCTGCATTACTCTTTTGTCCAAGTCATATATATGCCAGTAGCATTAAAGTCAAATTTCAATCAAAGAGGGATGTGTGTTCTACAATATTGTGTCAGATGAAAGATTATTAGGATACATAAAACTAGCTAATTGAGGTGTGAGGTGCAAGGGATCGTTATCACTTTTTGGTTTAGTTGGTCACTGCAAGTTATAGTCTTAGATCTATCTTGTTTCTTCTGGAACTGTAGATCAATCAACATTGTCAAATATAAATGATATTAACAGAGTTAATAAATGATCCAATTTAATATGTGAAAACACTGTTAATAGAGTTATTATATATCCTAATTTCTGATCTAGATTTTCCTTCACGTGGTACTGATTGAGACATGCAATTTGTATCATAAAACCTTCATATAAGGTAGATGATAGAGAAAAAGAAAAAGATATATATATATATATATATATATATATATATATATATATATATATATATATATATATATATATATATATAATTCTACAGACATGTAATAAATTAGATAGTATAATATAAAAACAAACCACTGTAGATAAAAATTCATTAATTAACATTTTGTTGTTAGAACATTTTAAGAAATTTACAATAACTTACACATCTTAATCCATCAATCAAACAAAGTATGTGTTTTTGTATAAGGAAACATACGAACCATTATTTGGTTATAGGTCCATGCTAGCCTTTATACTAATAAAAATTCTGTTTGTCTGGAAAATTGTTACAGTTACTATTATTATAAACTTACAATAGATATATTAGTAGTTCAAATCTTCATTAAAAAATAATATATAATTATATTCAATGTTATACTTTTCCGTCGAAATGAGGAATTTTGTTTGTTTGTTTTATAATAACATTAAAAATTGATTATTTCTATAATATTCTCTTTCCCGAACATGCACTATATATACTTCTTACCTACGTAACTAAGTAACCTAACTTATAAACTCTAAAAGCGCATATTCCGTAGTATTTTTATGAAAAGCATTGATGTTTACTTGAAAATAAATAACTCCTGTAATTAAATTTATTTATTATTACCTTCATTTTATTATAACCAATTACAAACTAATTTACATTATTGCAGGAGTAAAGCTTTAACTTATCCTCGTAGATATTGTATAAATAAAGTTTTTTGCTTGCAACACATTTTTAATCATTAAGGTCTTTTGCGACCCTCTCAGTTGAGTGCACTTTTAAAGGTTAATATGCGATATATGTGAAAGTAAAAATAATGTAAATGTAATCATGCCATAGAAAAAACAAAAGACATGTTAGAGAGAAGGGAGAATAAGGTAGCTGGGAAAAAAGAAAGTGAAAGAGAGAAAAGGAACCTTCTGGGATTCAACGGATAAAGTGATCCCAAAACGTAGAATAAGTCCACTTGCAAAGTATTACAACATGTTATGATAACAACTTTATCACTACAAGATTTGTATCGCAAAAAACAACTATCATTGTTGTGTACAAAACCTTACGTACGTGTAATAATCAACAATCATTTAAAATAGATAAACACAAGACTAAAAAAATAACTAAGTAACGTGGTCCTTGGTTCAGTTCTCCCTGTCAACTGACACTAATATTTACAGTGTTTTTTTCTGGGAGTGAAAACCCTAAGTGCAGATATGAAAAATAAAAATTAAGTGGTGTTGTTGAGGTGTAGCATGCAATTATCCCTACAAAAGTGAAATTAAAATCTGTCTTTTCTTTTCTTTTTTCTTAAAAGTTAAATGTTGTCTTATTCCAAAAGTAAGGTACAGTATGTATATATATATATATATTCACCAATTGAACCAATCCTTGTTTGTTATACAAGTCCCTTATAAATTGTCCTTTACCCTGACATGTTATCAATCATGTTATATACAGTCAATAATTTGTTTAAAGAAAAAGCACTTAATTACAGTGTAAGTGAATACACCACAAAGGTTTAATGAAGGAGTTAGGAGTAACAGTGGTCCTTTGCGTTATTCGATTTGTCTGTGGTAGGCAGCAAGAATCAAATTCCACTCAACACCTTTCGAAAATGATTTCTGCTATTTTAATATATACCTTCTAAAGTTTGATTGCACTCCAGCGTTTTTCAGTTTCCACGAAGTTTCAATAATTGACGCTAACTAGCTAGCATGGCAATTCAGAGTTTTGTTCCAAAGCACATTAACAAAAAGTAGAAAAAGGGAGGGTGTGACCTTCTCCATCACACTTCGAAGCACCAAGTGTAAAGAAAAAGCTGGTAGATCTACGAGAACAAGAGCCGTGTGAGATCACAAGTTGTTATATAGTCTACAATCTCCATCATATATTATTATAGTTTTATTCGTAAAGTAAAAATATCATCATGTTGTCAAGTAAAGATTGATCCAAAATCGTCGAAATTTAGTTGTATCCTGTCATCTAATAATTTCTCCTCTGTCAGATATTGCTTACATTATATATATGTTACATGATGGAGCATGCATTTACGTTGTCTTCACTGAAAAGGGACATAAATTTCTCTTCTGTCTCGGCAGAAGGTGTAAATGTTTGCAAGTTCCGAACGTAGCCGGAGGGTGCCCTTTTGTCATAGATGCCGGAGGCATGAGGATATGTCACGACATGCTGTGGAACATAGGGCCAAAATTCAGCTCTTTTCTTTCCAGTTCTCTTTACCCTATTCAACACCTTGTTTGGATCAACACAACCATTCACTGTAACCCTGCTTTGCTTTCGGTTTATCTCCACAGATTTTACTCCTGCAACACATGCACACATGTGATCTTTAGCCTTCAAGTCAACTTTGTTTTGCATAATGCACACTTCATATATGTGGTTTTCACAATCCACGGTTAACTTGTTTTCCTTTTCAATATTTGCTTTCTACAACTCACGTATCTCAAAAGCTTAAGATAATTGACTACTACAATTTTCTTTCACGAAAGCATGGATATTCACGAACCCTGAACTGAAATTCAACTTGAAGAGGATAAGAATTCAAATCTCAACCCATTACGGTTAACTTTGTAAGGAGTTTAGTAAATAGTTAGTATGATATTTTAGGTTAGTCACCATTGGTTAAAAAAAAATGAATAATCTGAATCGCTTGATCTCATGCGGATTATGATATCACAGTATAAATTAAATATCCAAAAACATAAAATATCGAATAAAGACATTTAACACATTATATATACAAGGTATCAAATATAGACATATAGATATCTAGTAATAAAACATGGATTAGAATTTAGAACCTTTCATTGTGGCAACTGCATTTCTGACTTTTCGTTCACAGCCATCACAGTCCATTTTGACTTTGATCTCAACTGTCTAAAACGAAGACCAACACATACATGAGGAATGAAAGATATATAATAACATGAGTAGCTGCTAGAGCAAGAGGAATGAAACTTGGAAGTTAAAAAGTGTGGGGTAAAGAAGAGAGTATAAAGGAAAATGGTGTTGTGGCATGTGGAAATTAAAGGAGTGCCTACCTGCATTGTTTTGGTCTTGGTGCTTGGAACTGTGCAAAAGTTGGAGATGATGTAGGTAAGTGCACCCATTTTCCTTTCCAAAAAGTAAAGGGCAAAGACGGGGAGAGTGAGTGAGTGAGAGAGAAGACAGGCACAAATCAAACATGATGAGGGCGTGGTGTTTATATAGGAAACTAAATATTCAGAGGTAGATGGTGAGAAAGTTGAACTTCCAAAGCAGTGTCTAGAACAACGAATTATTATAATAAACCAAAAAAAAAAATGTAGTGGACATAGGTGCCCATAAAGCTAGATTAGTGGTTTATAAGAACATGGAAGATATATGCTTTAAAATTGGTTTTGTGGTGCCATGTTCTATTGAAAAAAAGAAACCCTTGTTTAAGATCTACGCAGAATTATAAAAAGTGATTTTTGGGTTGTCTTCCTTTTCTGTCAATGATAAGAATGCCTTGCTTTCCAACATTCCATACATCGATTCAAACTTATACGTTGCCATTATTTTTGCCAACGTATACATCCTAAACATTATTTTTATCATATAAAAACATTTTTACTTTAAAGGCAACGTTCACATCCTAAATATTATGTATTATAATAAAATTACTTTTAAACTAAAATATTTGTTGAAAATACAGTTTCACATTATAACTAGATGATTCAATAAGAAAAGAAAAGTGAACCATATATTCTTAATCTTTTAAATTTTAGAATATTAACAATAATATTAAATTGGTTCATATATCAAATTGATATCAACTTTGGATGTTAAATAGATGCTCTTTATGGGATGTCAAAATATCAATATTTTTTAATAAAACAGGTCTAATAAGGTGTTAAAGTTTAATTTGACACAAACTTTGACGCCTATCATTTGATTTTATTCCCTCTTTATGCTATATATATATATATATATATATATATATATATATATATATATATACTTGAGTTTATTATTTATGTATTATAGATGTAAAATATTTTATATATTTATTCAATAAAAATATTGTAAAAATTAATAAAACTATTATAAATGATAGTTTTGCTGGTGTAATAGTGTGTTATTAGATTGAGAATACATAACCCATTCTCTCTCTTGGACTCTCGTTTGTTGTCTTAAAAGACACACCTTCCTTCCCGACAAGTACAACAATGTACCTTTCTAAACATAAAGGAAGCATGTTCTTTATGACACAACACTGGTATGAAAAAAAGGAAGATAAAAAATGTTTTATCTTAAAGTGAAAAGTTGGTAAAAAATAAATAAAAAAATTCAATGTCCAATACAACATATATTGAAGAAAATGATGGCATAACAATCTTACAATGTTTTTTCTTAAACCCCTTTCTAATAAGTTTTCGTAGTTTTTAGGATTTAGACTTTGAACTTCGTTTTGTACACTTCACATCTTTATAAGATGATACAATTACAATATTCTTTTTTTTTTTTAAGTGAAAAAGCTTAGAGAGACTTTACATGAAAGAATATTGTGATGAGTTGTTAAAAAACAAGTAAAGAATATTTGAGATGAATAACTTAATACCCAGTGAAAATCTCAATATATATATAGATACTGAAAAGTTGATGCAGTTTATGTTTATGACCATCTACAGTAAATATTATCTAAATATCAAAATATTTTCACCTTATGTTATACAAACTTAATTATTTGTCCTACTTTACTGAAAGTTTCAAAACATAAGTGATCTTCACTATACAATTCTAATCCCATAACAAATTAATCCTTGTAAGGCTGGACCATAAATAAGTGATATAAATTAGTTAACATGTGATAGACACATATATAATGTAATATGTACATTGTATTAAAGATTGTTATGGAGTAGACACTACAAAAAATTTTAATATTACCTACGGTCAAAATCCGTCGGTAATATTTTTATTATTATTATTAATTATTTTCCTCGGATTTGAATCCATTATCTTAGAGTTAGAGATTGATACTCCAACCACTAAGCTACTAGAATTTTTTGATAATAATTTACAAATAAATTATATTTATATATTTATATATTTTTATTTTATATATTTATATATTTATTTTTTAAAATTATTTAATTTAAGAAATTATTATAAATTAATCTAATTATGATTAAATTAAATTATTAAATAAAAAATATTTAATTTTTTAATAAGGTGAATATTTACTAATTGTTAATTTACAGACGGAAATATCCGTCGGTAATTTACTGAATGAATTTACGGATGGATATATCCGTCGGTAAATTCATCACGTAAATTACCGAACAATTTACCGATGGATATAACCGTCAGTAAATTCATCTGTAAATTATCGACGGATTTATCGATGGATATATCCGTCGGTAACTAATTATTATTTTACTGACAGATATATTCGTCGGTAAAATCAAATTCCACAAATATTTTATATCCGTCGGTAATTTCCGTCAGTAATAATTATTTTTCGACGGATTTAAATCATCGATAAATATCCATCGGAAATATGCTAGAAATTAAATTTTAAAAGTTAGTTATATTATTTTTCCTCCAATGGGAGAGGAGAATAATTGACCAACCTAAAGTGCAAAGTGGTTTTGGCTATATCTCTCAAGCCCTCAAAAATAGGGCAAAAAGAAGAAAAGCATTATTCAACCCCACCTACAGAACAGAACAAAACCACCGTTCATGGATCAAAATTCTCTTTTGACTCCAAACAGTGTTCTGCTTTTCATTTTTCTTCACTCACATTCATTCCTTCCAAGTTTTCAATTTCTATCAGTCGTTTTCTCTTTCCATACTCAAGCATTTCTTTTCTATTACTACTTTGTGCTATTGAATCGTATCATATAATATTAAAAGATAACTTAATTAAAATATATACTTTTATTCCACTATTGTAGTAGAAAGTATACACCTTTTTATTATTATTTTTTTTTTCATCTATGTATTTCCTTTTATTATTTTTTTGGCTCATCCAAGGAGTGTGATTTTTTTTCTGATATATTGCTGCATGTAAGCACATATCTTTATTATTTTGATTTTACCCTCTTACGTTTTTCATTAATTAAGTGCAAGTTTTTTACACTCTTTCTCATTTGTTTTTATATGTTCAAACTTTTTAAAATATTGTCAGGGCCTAAAATCCACAGTCTGTAAGCTGGATGGGGGTCGATTTGGGCTTGGGCCTTAATTTTATTTTGTTTCTTTTTTTTTTAATAAAAAAAATGTGTTTGAGTTTCTTTCTGGGATGTTTAATCAAAGTTAACATAAAAAGTGATTAGAAAACTTTGAATAATAGCAATTCCCATTTATTTCATTTATCTTGTTTCTCCTTTCATATTAATGTTGAATCAATTTGTGTTTATTTTATTACCATTTTATTTGTCGTTGTATTTTCATATTAATATATTGGAATGTTAAATAGTAGTATGGAAAATTAAAATAACAAATTAAACACAAGCTTCGACAAGAGAAAGAGAGTCAAGAGTGTGTGGATAAAATAAATGAATATAATAGCCAATTTATCCGAAAAAAATGAAAAATGGGTGTGGACAAAGAGGACCCGGTTAAAAAACGGGTTCTGAGCTCTGAACCATAGCTACTCTTACATTACACACACTGCACTCACCACTTTGCACGAGTACCACCATTTCAACGGTGAGGTGAGTTTTCCGGTGCTTTTCTTCTTCAACGTTAGGCTCTTATCTGTTTTATGCTCAACAATCAATTTCATCAAAACCAATTCTTCTCTCAGACCAATTCTTCTCTTAACTGTAATTTGTCAAATTTCCTTCAGAAGTAATTTTTTCCCCACATTTTGTTACATATTATTATTGTCAATTAAAGAATAAATGTTCAGTGGAACCCTAACTCTCAATCAATTGACCAAACAGGCACTGCCGCAGTCGGCTCCTACGGATCCTCTATTTTTCGTTTCCGAACCTGCAAAACGCAATTCATTGCTGGTGAGTTCTTAACACTTTGATTAGGTAGATTTCCTATCTTTGTGTGCTCGTTGTGTTCTAATATTAAAGAAACGGGTTTGGCGATGTTAATGTTTTTCTATATCCTAATGGTGTTCATTGCAACTTTTAAATTGCTATGAAATGAATTTTGTTTGTTATAGCTAATAAAAGGAAGTTGGATGGCGGACTAAAGCCGTTCCTGTGTCATAGATGATCAACGAAAAGAGAGAACCTTTCCTAGATGATGTGTGATAGGATACCTTGAAAATATTATTAAATGATGAAAAGTAGAATAGTTTTAATTTAAATTTCCAAAAAAAAAAATTCCTAAAATTATTTCAGGCCCTAAGTGAATATCGCAAATAAAACTGAATCATGATTAACATGTTTTGCTTTCCTTTAAAAAGACATTTATTATTGCTTTTCTGTTTCTTCTTTAAATATTTCACGTTAGTGTCAAATCTAACTTCTGAGAAAGTTTTAGTTTGTTCACGGTGCGTTGTGTGTATGATAAAATTGGTGCTTATCTACACATTTTGAAGATGTTACTGGGCCAAATACCATTATAAAGGTGAACACCACTTGATTTTATAGGATTAAAATTAACTGTTGTGCTTTGATTGTTACATTGTGTCATTAAGTGTGATTTCTTTTGATTCTATTTTTTTGGAAAGCATACATTTTGTCGGCATAATGTTGGGTTGGTATATGGTTTGTATTTGTCGCACCCTCTTTTCAGATCAGTTTTCAATAAAAAAGGGGTTGAGTTGTTTTGCAATTTGGACCTTTTTCTCTTAAATTCTGATATGGCCTAGTGACCATATTGTTCATCTTACTTGATTTTGGCTAAATCGACTTTTCTCTACTTAGCCTCTCTCCAGTGAGGCACTGGATTCCGGAGGATAAGAGCTTATCAAGATTAAAGATTAGAGTTCCCTCGTAGATTCTCAAGTGCTTCAAATATAGCTGGTTAAGATTCTCAACTCAGGTGCATGGCAATGGTCATATCTTCTGTTCATGCCACACTATTTGCCAGGGCCTCTTTCTTTTGCCAAAGTAATGGCCTAAGAATCTTTAGATCATGTTTACCTTTCTCATCTTCAGCTGCTTCTGTTTCCAATCACAATCTTTCACTGAAGAAGTGGAGGCAGCCAGTGTTGTCAGTGTTGGATATTGGTGGAGTCAAGATAAGCAGAGAAGGTACTTTGGGTATTTCTTTTTTCTTTTTTTTTTCGTATTTGAATGTTTATTGTACCATAAATGCTATTTGAACTGTTATCACATATTATGATCCACAGAAAACCTTTCAAACTTGGGTTATGCACTAATATTCCCATTTTTCCATAGTTTTGAATAACTTAATCCACTGACAGATGTTATATACAATCACTAATTGTGTGGTAATTTTTAAGGAGAATGTCACTGACTGTTACCTATTTGCATACTTTCTGCAGGTTAATGACATTGAAGTCATTTTATTTAATTTTCACATTTTGATATAATTGCTGTTGTAGAAATTACTGGCGTGTTTTAGGCTGTGTATAACTTTCCTTATTTATTCTTCATTTTTTTTACGTGCCTTTACATTTGTGCAGCTGCTTTATGCTAATGTTTTAGTTGAAAAATGTCCTTTGGTTTATACAATATTAAAATTCTTATGATATCTGATTTGTGGTGTTCTAGATGTGGTGAGGGATGATCCTACAAATAATGTGCCAGACAATATATTTTCAAAACTTGGGGTGCAGCTTCACAGGAGGGATCACCACCCTCTTGGGATATTGAAGAATGCAATATATGAGTATTTTGACACAAATTATTCAAATAAGTTTGACAAGTTTGATGATCTTTGTCCTATTGTTTCAGTGAAGGAGGTATGAAAAATAAATTAAAGAACTAGTTGCCCTTTGCTTCTATATGATGCATTGATAGTATTAGCTGTTACTTTGTTTTGCAGTTGTTAATACACTATTTGCCACTTCATTTAGTTCGTTCTAGATTTATGCTGATTTTGGTTTTCAGTATTTCATGCCAGTGAAGTTTTATATTTGTTACTTTATGTAATTTAAGTATTTGCAAGTTAATTATCTTCTGTAGGTAAAAAATATTTGTGGAACATCAAATTACAAATCTCTGTTTTTTTTAAGATGAATATATTTAGATTTTAAATCCTCAATAAAACCTCTAAAAAATGGAGAAACAAAGTACTTTGAAAGTAATTGATACTAATTTAGTTTTTAATTTATTTTATGAATTATGTATGTTTATCCCAGTAATATTGTATATTATTTCTGTTAGAAGTCCCACATCGTCTGTCTCATGTCATGTGGTATGGTTTAAATACCTGTTAGATTACTCTACATATTGTTAATTGGTTTTGTGTTGGAAGCTTAACAATTTCTTTGATATGAAGTCACTTATCACTTAAAGAAACAGTGTTTTTACTTTGGCCTTAGTGGATGGTCTGTTCACAGATGAGCAAGCCATCGACCTTATATTTTTTCCTTGCTTTGCAATGCTTGTTTTAAAACTTGTTGCAGTTTTTGTTTGGATTTCTGAAGCATATAACATGGTTGAAATTATATCATCAAATGAATCTTCTGTCCTTTCGTGGCACCGCATTTGATGAAATTATATCATTTTTCTGGCTTTTCTTATACATGGTGTTGCATATGACCAAATGACTTAATTCTTCAGTTGTTTTTCGTGATGCTATTTAACCAGTGTATGTTGTTTCTTTAATTCTTTCCTTTTGGAAGGTTATATAAAAACAGAGGAAAAGGGGGTTAAACAAAGAATGCTATTCAAAAGGGATGACGATAGTAACATTGTTTGTAGATGACTGGATATATGAAACAAATGTTAATGGTAGCTTTTGAGTATCATTTTACTTTATTTCTGATGCTTCTACCATATATATAGGTTGAAGTGCAAAGTTTCACAATCATATTCTGGAAAAATAGATTAACTGAAATATGATTTATTTTATTATTTCAATACAAAGAGATGATATAAGATATATACAAGAGACCTAAACTATTTTAGGAAATATAATAACTCTATTTTATGCTAGGATCCCTTGATTTATGGGATTGTTCCTAATTATTCAAATCATGACAGATTACAAGGAAATATACAAATTTCCTTATTTATTCTTTCCTAAAATACTATTTGATTTCTCACACTCCCCCTCAAGCTGGTGAATAGATGTTTTCCATTCCCAGCTTGGATACAATCTTCTCAAAATTATGGCAGCCCAGTCCCTTGGTAAGAATGTCTGCAATTTGGTCTTGAGAGGACACATATGGAGTGCATATCAAGCCACTATCAAGCTTTTCTTTGATGAAGTGTCTGTCTACTTCAATATGCTTTGTTCTATCATGTTGCACTTGGGTTGTGGGCTATACTCGATTGCTGACTTATTATCACAATAGAGCTTCATAGGTTCTTCCCACTTTATCCTCAAGTCTTCTAAGATGATTTTAAGCCATAGCAACTCACATATACCTTGTGCCATGGCTCGAATTCCGCTTCAGACCTGGACCGAGCCACTACACCTCGCTTTTGCTTCTCCAAGTCACAAGATTTCCTCCAAGAAAGGTGCAATATCCTGTAGTTGACCTCCTATCCACAATTGACCCTGCATAATCAGCATCAGTATAGGCTTCAAGTTTCACATTACCATTCTGTTAAGGTTCCAACATAAAACCAATTGGCAATATGTGGAGTAGCCTAACATGTATTTAAACCATACCAAATGATATGAGGTAGGCGATGTGGGACTTTCAACACACCCCCTCCAACGAAGCCTGCCGGACCAGGCAAAGGGTACTTTTGACCCAACTAAAGGGCAACTTTTGGCCCATGACAATAACCGGAAAGATGTTAGGCTTTGGCTCTGATACCATGTTAAGGTTCAAACATAAAACCAATTGGCAATATGTGGAGTAGCCTAACATGTATTTAAACCATACCAAATGATATGAGGTAGACGATGTGGGACTTTCAACACATTCCTTTTGAATAGAATCCCTTTTCCTGGAGTTCCTTTAAGGTACTGTAAAATTCTGTGGGCAGCTTGTAAATGGGTCTCCTTTGGGCTATGCATAAATTGGCTAATTAAACTCACTGCATAGGCAATATCTGGCCTGGTATGTGACAAATATATAAGTCTGCCCACTAATCTTTGGTACATATCTTTTTCAACAAGCAACATCTTCTTCCGCATTTCCAAGCTTTAGGTTTGGTTCTAATGGGGTACTAGCAGGTTTGCAAGTCTGCCTTGCCAGTTTCCTTGAGCAAATCGGTGATGTATTTCTGCTTGAGATATAAATATCCCTTTCTCGGAGTGGGCAACTTCAATTCCCAAAAATATTTTAGTTTTCCCAAAGTCTTGATCTCAAATTCCTTGCCTAAGCATTGACTCAATAATTGTTGCTCTTCTTTATTATCTCCGAGTTAATATTATGTCATCCACATACACCAATAATATTGTTACTCCCCCGACTTTGAATGTTTAAAAAACAAAGTATGGTCCCCTTGGCTTTGTTTGTAACCCAGCACTGTCATAACTTTAGTAAACCCGCCAAACCATGCACGGGGACTGTTTTAACCCATATAATGCCTTTTTCAACTTGCAAACAGTGTTGGTAGCAACATCTTTACCATATCCCGGAGGTATCTCCATATAGATTTCTTCTTCAAGGTCTCCATGTAGGAAAGCATTCTTAACATCAAATTGTTCCAAGTTCCAACCATAATTGGCAGCAAGGGACAATATCACCCTAACTGTGTTCATTTTGGCAACCGGAGCAAAGGTCTCCAAATAATCAACTCCATAGGTTTGGGTGAACCCTTTGGCAACTAGTCTTGCCTTATATCTCTCAATTGATCCATCGGCCTTGTATTTCACTCGTATAGACCCATTTACATCCAACTGGCCTCTTTCCTATTGGTAAGGTGACTAACTCCCAAGTGTTGTTTTTCTCCAATGCCTCCATCTCTTCATCCATGGCTTGTCTCCATTTTCCGTCGACAATGCCTCGGATAGGGTATTAGGTAGAAGTACAGTGTTTAGGTTTACTAGGAAGGTTTTATGGGTAGGAGAGAAATTTTTAAAGGACAAGTAATTTGAGAGAGGGTAGAGTGGCTGTTTGGTGCATTTTCTTGTTCCTTTTCTAATGGCAATTGGGAGGTCGGGATCATTTTGGGTTTCAATTTCAACCTCGCATGCTGGAGAAAAAATTGTTACCTCTTTTTGTGGAGTCGAGTTGGATTCTTGAACATAGCTTGATCCTGGAATGGCCTTAGTCTTCCTTGAGTACACCAAGCTTCTTACCAAATTTTCCAGTTTCAACATCTTCTTGATCGGCTTCACAATTAATTTCACTTTCTTGACCAACTTCCTTTGCTTGACCAATTCCTTGACTTGTTTCATTTGTTACAACTTCAATTTGATCTTGTTTAGGTTCAAATATCAAGTCCGGAAGAATGGGAAAACCAGAATTACTACTTTCAATATGATTTCGTTTAGGTTCAAATGTCAAGTCCGGAAGAATGGGAAAACCGGAATCACTACTTTCCTTATCTTCCCCGAAACTCTCCCCTTGAAGATAAGGTTGATGGAAATAGCCCTCTTGTTCATTGAAGGTAACATCCCTAGACACAAAGAATTTTTTGGATGGGGGGTGGTAGCATTTATACCCTTTTTGAGTGGGTGAGTAACCAACAAAGACACACTTTAAGGCTCTAGGATCAAGTTTTCCCTCGTCCGTACTATGAATATGGACATATGAGATGCACCCAAAAACTCTTGGTTTAAGATTATTTGTAGTAGACAAGTTTGGATAGAAAGACGACAAAACTTCCATAGGGCTTTTTGATCCTAAAACTCTAGAGGGTAGTCTATTGATAAGGTATGTTCGTTGTAAGGACAGACTTTCCCCGTAAATTTTTGGGACACTTTTTTGGAACAACAATGCCCGAGTTTGATTTAATAGATGTCCATTTTTCCTCTCTCGCGACCCCATTCTGTTGTGGTGTTTTGACACAAGAGGACTCATGAATTATTCCTTCTTTTTGACAAAAAGAATTAAGGACATGATTGAAGTAATCTTTGGCATTATCTGACCTAAGCCTCTTAATATTAACACCAAACTGATTTTTTATCATGGAGTGGAAGTTTAGGAAGACAGAACTGACTTCTGATTTTTGTTTAAGTAGGAAAACCCAAGTGACCCTTGTACAGTCATCTATAAAGGTGACAAACCATCGAGTACCAGACACATTTGGAATATTAGAAGGTCCCCATACATCAGTATGAACAAGATAAAAAGGGAAATTGCTAATTCTATTACTTATTGGAAAAGATATACGTTTGTGCTTAGCAAGTTCACACACCTCACAATGAAGACTCTCAACATCTAACTTGGTAAACAGAGAGGGAAATATAATTTTGATCACTCCAAAAGAGGGATGTCCCAACCGACAATGATAAAGCATGATTTTTTCTCTCGTTGGTCATCAAGGATTCGAGATATGAAGGAGTGAGAGATTCTATTCTTGTCAGGCGAGACTTGGATCTTCGAGATAATAAAGGTCATTCCATTCTCTAGCATGTCCAATCATCCTCCCCGAATCCTTATCCCGAAATACACAATGATCATTGGAAAAAACAACTTTACATGACAAATCCTTTATAAGTTTTTGTATAGACACTAGGTTCGTGGACAACTTTGGGACATGGAGAACGTCTTTTAAGGTTATTAAAGGATTGATTTGGATATTTCCTTGACCAACTGCAGCTTATAAGGGTTCCATCTACTGTGGCAATTTTCTTGTTGCTGGGACATGAGGAATATGTGGAGAAGTTTTGGCTAATGGTGTCATGTGATCTGTGGCTCCGAGTCCAATATCCAATAATGGTTAAAAGGCGTATCTCGAGACATTTAATCCAAAAGAAGGTGGAAACTTACCCGAGTATGCCAAAGAACACATACCCGTAGGTTTTTCCAGACTTACTAAGAATGGTTTTCACCCTTTCTATCTCCTCTTCCCTTGACATTATAGCAAAAGGTGCGATGCAACAACAATGCGAGTCGTCGTCTTAGGATTATGAAAAATGCAGCAGCAATGCAGGTCGTCGTCTTAGGATTAAGAAAAATGCAGCAGCAATGTAGGCTGCCGTCTTAGGGTTAAGAAAAATGCAGCAGCAATGCAGGCTGCCGTCTTAGGGTTACAAAATATGCAGCAGCAATGCAGGCTGCCGTCTTAGGGTTTATCGAGCGCAGACAGAGCTTCCTAGATCGGAAGCTCTGATACCATCTGGAAAAATAGATTAACTGAAATATGATTTATTTTATTATTTCAATACAAAGAGATGATATAAGATATATACAAGAGACCTAAACTATTTTAGGAAATATAATAACTCTATTTTATGCTAGGATCCCTTGATTTATGAGATTGTTCCTAATTATTCAAATCTGTACAGATTACAAGGAAATATACAAATTTCCTTATTTATTCTTTCCTAAAATACTATTTGATTTCTCACACATATCTATTTCTAGTATAATTTAATTATTGAAACCTTATCTAAAAATACTGCTATATCTTGTCAATGTTACTTTTTCAACACAAGTAAATGCGCCTCCTCAACGCTGACATGATACTTCTAACCATTGTTTTTTATTGCTTATCTTACTTATCGCTTCTTTTTGGTTGACAAGGTGGTTTTAACACTCTGGTTGGTTTTTTTTTTTGACAATCATCTTGTTGCATGAAGTCTAGGCTACTTACAATCTTTTTCTTGTTGCAGAATTTCGATGATGTGTTAGTTCCTGAAGACCATGTAAGTAGGAGCTATAATGATACGTATTACGTAGACCCTCAGACTGTTTTAAGGTGCCACACAAGTGCTCATCAGGCAGAATTATTGAGAAGTGGATATACTAATTTCCTTGTTACAGGAGATGTTTACCGTAGGGATTCAATTGATTCAACTCATTATCCTGTCTTCCATCAAGTATGTCTCTGAATGCTGTAACTGGTTTAATCTAATAAAAATTTAATTTATATAATTTCCTCCTTTTTATCATGCAGATGGAAGGCTTACGGGTTTTATCTCCAGAAGATTGGGAGACATCTGGAATGGATGCCACATTATTTGCAGCAACAGACTTAAAGAAATGTCTTGAGGGTCTAGCAAGTCATTTATTTGGTATTTTGGAATGGCCAATAGACCTACTTAGTTACTGCATTTTGATTATTATGAGGCTTAAGATAAATTGTTGAAGCAAAGAAAGTAATCAATTTAAATCTGCTAGATACTTCATCTTCATTGCATACATCAATTCATGCATTTTCCATTGTTCACTACAAGATAGAAACACTCTTTAAATATTATTTAGTGTAGAATTTTTCTTTATTACTTTTGACTTAGGTGTGATGAATTCAAGTTGTGGAAACATCCTCTTTGAAAAGCTTGTATGCATTTGACCTCTATATATCTGACAATGATAGGAGCCTTGATTTGCTGAGCTACCCTTTATGTTTCAACTTGTCGCAAAATTATAAAAGAAAATTGTGTACGATAATATTAACAAAATACATGTGCATAATTTATATAGACTTCCTCAATGCAGTATTTGACACAAAGGACGGGAGAACAGGGATTTAATGGAAAACAGGGTTGCTGAAATGAAGAGTTTACTATTATATACTTAGAAGGATCAAATAAAGCTATTAGTTTAGGAGTAATTTATTCTAATTAGAGTAAGACTAAAATTTAATGAGACGTTTTACCCTCCCCTCCATCTCCCTCTAACCAAACATTTTGTAAACAATTTTAATTTTTTAAATGGCCTCCTTACATTAAAGAAATGTTTAGGCATGGTTGTCAAGCATGAGGTTTAGCTGTTTTTATTGATTTTGATGATTTGATAATTTATAAATAGGACTGGAGGATTATTTTTATGATGATATTCTCATTTTAATGCTAAAATGCTGAAGTTGTTTTTCAAGAAATTATGTACACAAGGTGCCTAGTTATTAGCTTGTGAATTCCTTTGAAGCCAAGTACAACTGCTTATAATAATTTTTCCCTTTTACTGTTTCAGGTGCTGTGGAAATGCGCTGGGTGGATACATATTTTCCATTTACTAATCCATCGTTTGAACTTGAAATATATTTTAAGGTATGCTATGCATTTTTGTCTCTTCAAATACTCTGTTTATATAATTCTTGTTACTAATCATTATGCCTAAAAGTTATGCTTTCAAAAGCACACTGGTGTTTGTTAGACCTGTGTGGTACACTTTACGTTATTTATTCCTATGCTTGTTGTATTTATTTTTCTTTGTTGAATATAGAGAAAATAGGGTTTGAGATTAATTTCTCTTGTGTATAAACCACACATAGGATAATCTATTTATAATAGAGAGAGGTACAACTAATAGAGTAACAAAAAGATAATTAGAGTAAATAAAAGATATTGTTTGATATTGTGATTAACAATATCTAATAATATTTTAACAATATCTAATACTCCCCCTCAAGCTGGAGCATACAAATCATGTATCAAGCTTGTTACAAATATAATCAATTCTAGGCCCCCTTAAAGACTTAGTAAAAATACATGCTAATTGATCTCGAGTTAACAAACTCAGTCTTGATGTCTCCATACATAATTTTTTCCCGAATGAAATGACAATCAATCTCAATGGGTTTGGTCTTTTCATGAAAGACAGGATTAGAGTTAATATGAAGAGCAACTTGATTGTCACACACAAGTGTTATTTGAGTGATATCTCTAGATTGTAACTCTCTAAGCAGTTGCTTGAGCCAAATAAGTTCATAGGTAGCTGAGGTCATAGCTCTATATTATGTTTTTGCACTGGATCTTGGCACAACACTCTGTTTCTTACTTTTCCACGAGATCAAGTTATCACCAATGGAAACACAATACAAATGTGGATCTTTTATCAGAAGGGGATCTTGCCCAATCAGCATCTGAGTAGCAAACAACTCTTGTATGGTTATTAGAACCATATAACAATCATTTTCCAGGAGATCCTTTAATATACTTCAAGATACGAATGACTGCATTCCAATGATCTTCACATGGGGAATTAAGAAATTGGCTTACCACACTAACTAAAAAGGAAATGTCAGGACAAATAACTGTAAGATAATTCAATTTTCCAACCAATTTTCTATACTGTTCAGGATCAGGTATAAGCTCCTCCTGATTTGGTAGAAGTTTAGGATCGGGATTCACGGGTGTGTCAACAGACTTTGAATTCATCAACCTAGTTTCTTCCAAAATATCCATGGCATATTTCCTCTTAGATATAACAATACCATCATTGGACTGTGTCACCTCAATACCCAAGAAATATCTGAGTTTGCCAAGATCTTTGGTCTAAAAATGGTGACAAAGATGTTGTTTCAACTGAGAGATGTTATGGTTGTCACTACCTGGAAGAACGATATCATCAACATATACTATCAAGTAAACACATCTAACACTCGAGTGTCGATAAAATACAAAATGATCTGCTTCACACCAAGTCATACCAAATTGTTGAACAACATTGCTAAACTTTCCAAACCAGGCCCTAGGAGATTGTTTTAGATCATATAGGGATTTGCGAACAGGACATAACATCCCAGAAGACTCCCCTTGAGCAACAAACCCAGGAGGTTGCTCCATATAGATTTCTTCTTGCAAATCACCATTGAAGAAAATATTTTTAACATCCAATTGATAAAGAGACCATTGTCGAAGAACAACCATGGCGATAAATAAACGAACAAAATCCATCTTTGCCATGGGGAAAAGATATTTTCATAATCTAACCAAAAAATTTGAGTATAATCTTTGACTACAAGACGGGCTTTTAGGCAATCAATAGTACCATTAGGTCCAACTTTGATAGTAAACACCCACCTGCAACCAACAACAAATTTCTCAGACGGTAACGAGACCAATTCCCAAGTTCCACTATTATGAAGAACACTTAGTTCATTAGTCATGGCCTGACGCCAACCAGGATGGGCTAAAGCTCCACAGACAGTTTTTGGAATAGTCACAGAAGAAATAGAGGAAAAACATGTATAAAAAAGTAATGATAGTCGATGATAACTCAAAGTAATATAATGGGGAGAGGATTACGTGTAGAACGGATATCTTTTTGGAGGGCAATGGGAAGGTCAGACTCAAGTGTCAGAGCTGGAGGTGACAGGGTAGCTAGCACTTGAGTGGAGTCACATGGTGGTGGTTGTGATCGGTTTCGGCAACTATAAACCTGAAGGGGCGGTGGAGAAGAAGTTGACTGCGAAGTAAGAACTAATGGTGAAGAAGACACAGTTAGAGAGTCACAAATAACAAGAACATTAAATGTACTAGGAGTGTTGACAGGATTGGATGGAGATAGAGGTGAATATTGACTTTTAAAATAAAGGGAGAACTCATCAAACGTGACATCTGCAGACATAAAATAATGGTTAAGAGAAGGAGAAAAACATTTGTATCCTTTTTATGATCTTGTAAACCCTAAGAAAACACACTTATGTGATCTAGGAGAAAGTTTGTCAAGACTAGGACTGCAATTATGAACAAAACATGTAGACCCGAAAACTCTTAAAGGTAAGGGATGAAGATGTTTATGAGGGAATAAAATGGAATGATGTATTTTATTATCTAAAGTCGAAGAAGGCATGCGATTAACGAGATAACATGCAGTAAGAAGAGCATCACCCTAAAAATGTTGAGGAACCTCTCCATGAATTAAAAGAGTGCGAGGTGTATAAGCACAAGAAGTATGATGCAGAATACCGTGAGAAGCCATGAATTGTTTAAAAGAATGAGAAAGATATTCACGACCATTATCACTGCGCAAAACTCTAATAGAAACACCAAACTGAATTTGAATTTCATTAAAAAAAGATTAAAAGATATGAAATAATTCAGAACGATTTTTCATCAAAAATAACCAAGTGCATCTGGAATAATCATCAATGAAAGTAACAAAGTATTGAAAATCTAAAGTAAACTTAATGCCGCTAGGTCCCCAAATGTCAGAGTGAACCACGACAAAAGGGAACGAAGTGCCACGTGTGACATTACGAGGAAAGGAAGTACGACTATACTTGCCTAATTGACATGACTCACATACCAAATTAGACAACTTGGACAAGGCAGGGACAAACTGTTGTAACTTGACAAGGCTTGGATGACCTAATTGAGCATGAAGAAGAGAGGGAGACTCCATAACTACACCAACATGTGTAGAGGGACGGAGATGATAAAGACCATGAGACTCATATCCTGTGTCAATCCCATGTTTCGAACTCCAATCCTGTAAACACACAGAATTGTTGGTAAAATAAATACAATAAAGAGAACGAGTTAGACGACTGATGGACAACAGGTTAAAAGGAGACCCAGAGACATAACGAATATGATCAATGGTTAAAGAAGGGAAAAGTTTAATAGTTCCAACACCATGAGATGATACTCTAAAATCATCATCCAGTATAACAAAAGTTAAAGGATTAGGAGATGATAAAGAGGAGAACAAATATTTGTTACCAGTAATATGATCAGTGGCTCCTGAATCAAAAACCCAAGGATCAGGAGAAGAAGATTGGGTCAGACGAGCAAAAGATGTACCTGTGTGTGCGATAGACGCAGTGGAACTCGAAGATTGTTATCCTTATACCATTTGAGAAATTTGTTAAACATAATAGGTATGTTGAATGAAACAGAAGGAGCGAAAGAAGTCATGAAGGGAGGTAAAACAAACCCTAAAAAATTCAAAGTTGTTTAATCAACCCACGAAGCACAAATCCAAAAACAAGAAGACCAAAACACGTATGTCGAGACTAAACGGTGCTGGAGACAACAGACGACCAACTCCGAAAGTGGTGATCTCAACTGTACGGTGGTCGCCTGACCGAGACAAGCAAAACCGTATGTCGCTGGTCAAAAAGGAAACTTCGGCAACGGCGACGACAGTGGTTCAGGCGGTAGCTTTGGCGACAACTTCAGTAGTGGCGGCGGCTCCGGCAATAGCGGTGGTGGTGGCAGTGGACAAGGGAAACAAAAGATTTTCAAAATATCCTTAAGCTCTAGATACCATGTTGAATATAGAGAAAATAGGATTTGAGATTAATCTCCCTTGTGTATAAACCACACATAAAGTAATCTATTTATAGTAGAGAGAAGTACGACTAAAAGAGTAACAAAAAGATAATTAGAGTAAATAGAAGATATTATTTGATATTGTGATTAACCATATCTTAACAATATCTAACAATCTTTGCCCTTTCTTTTTTCCATTCAGTTGATTCTAATTTCTCTTCGTCCATGTCTTTTTTTCCACTCAATTTTTCTGATTCTAGTTTTATAATAACATCAAGTAATGTTTAATATATCTTTTATTGCAGGAAAAGTGGTTGGAAGTTTTGGGGTGCGGAGTGACAGAGCAAGAGATTCTGAAAAGAAATGGGAAACCTAATAATGTTGCTTGGGCTTTTGGCCTAGGGTTGGAGAGGTTAGCTATGGTTCTATTTGACATACCAGATATTCGTCTCTTTTGGTCAAATGATGAGCGATTTACCTCCCAGGTATTTCACGGTTATGTTCAACAAACATCCTTCAATGTTGTTTATTATTTTTCCTGGTTACTATATGTGATGTGACCACATGAATTTATGATTTAGTCATCTTGACAATCATAATGTTAATTGTTTAATTCCTTTTTGTAATCTCTTCTCTATAGTATTGCACATGCTTGCTTTTTGATTATTTTATATTCAGTTTTCCAGGGGTCAGTTGGGAGCCAAATTTAAGCCATTTTCAAAGGTAACATCTATATGTCTAAATCTGTGCCTATCCTTGGGTGTCTACATTTGATATCATTTTTTTTTCTAAGTATGTTCATTTATAGGAATATCTCTTATTCTTATTCCTTTAAGTATTTCTGCAACTGAAACTTGAAAGCTAGATAAGAAATATTCATTGATAGTTATGATGGCCCACATAATTTATGTATAACTTTGTTAATATTACTCATGTCATTGTTTGATGAGAAAATATGGTTTTGTTGGTCTAAATTGCCAAATGCCATTAGCCTTAGACCTACATTTTTTCATGTCTCTGATGCTTTACTATGTTAAATGCCTAGTCATGATCAAATTTAGATACTGTTAGTTATTTTAAACTTACTAGACTCGTCTTCTATGTAAATTTCAGACAAGAAGGCATTCAACTTAGTAATCTTGTCAGTAATGTTCTCAGCATGACTGACTGTCTTGTTTTTTATGTTGAGTCTTAACTAATGAGGAATTTATATTTTCATTCTAATGGACACATTGCTAAATCTTATGAGAACATTCTAAATTTTTCATGTTTGCCTTTTAAGTATCCTCCTTGTTACAAGGACATGAGTTTCTGGATCAGTGAATCATTTACCGAGAACAATCTGTGTGAAGTGGTCAGAGGAATAGCTGGGGATCTTGTAGAGGAGGTACATCTTTGAATAATTTGGCCAGAACTTTTTTTTGACTTTTAAAACATTTGTTTGGATTTGCAATTAGCTGCTTTCTTCATCTTCAATGGCAACAAAGTGCGTATGAGATTAGTTGATCTAGTGTTATTGGCCTGTTTTGACAAAATTTTTGGACGGATAGATTAGCATAAACTTAATGTTATAACTTTTTGTTTATCTTTATAAATACTATATAATTCTCTTAATTTAACAATAAAATGTCTCCCTGCCCCTGCCCTGCAACACTAGTAAATCTCACTCCCAAAAATATTCTGAAGGACTCGGTGAATATATCCATGAGTTTGTTGATTCAACAGTGCCAATAGCAATGCATCCAGAACAGATTGTAACGGAAAACTTCATTATGTTTGGTCTTCACAAAAATAGCATTAGAGACACTATGCACTGCTGCTTGATAACTAGCTCCATTTTTAAGGTCATAGCTCAATATTAAGTTTGGAATGGCATTTGTTTGCTTAGAACATCTATTTAAAGTAAACTTTTCCAGTATAACCTATCACCTGTGTATTGCCTTTGGCTTCATACAATAATCCCTCACTGGGTCCTCAGATGGACCCGATGGAACCAGCACACACATTCCAATGTTACCTGGACACATATTTCAATATTCATGGCAGCCCAGTATTGTTTGAGGTTTTCTATAATATTACTTCCAGGATTAAAATCTTGAGCAAAAAAGGGGGAGGCTTTAGTTTTCTTTTCCTTTAGTTGGCTTTTCAACTGTTTACCCTCATACTCTCATTTCTCCTCTTTTTCTTTGATTTATCACTTAGTTTTTTAACAGGGTTATAATATCCTTTTCCTCTGTTCTGCACTAAGTTTTGCCCTTTTTACTGTTTCTGTTTTACTTCTCGAAATTGCAGGTGCAATTAATAGACAATTTTACCAACAAGAAAGGAATGACCAGTCACTGCTATAGGATTGCATATAGGTCTATGGAACGTTCTCTTACTGACGAGGAAATTAACGATCTGCAGGTATTAAATGTAATTAAATACTTGTAAATACTAGCGCAATCATAACTAGTCTTGCTTTGTCATAATTTCTTTTAAAAGCTACCAACATATTTTTCCCCGTTAATGCAGTGGAAAGTAAGAGAACAGGTGGAGAACAAATTGAATGTTGTCTTGAGATGAGCTTCAAATGCTGAAAGAGCTTTGCTGTGTTTGATCTCAATTTTTGTTAATGTATAGATGTTTTAAGTCCTTTGTAAGCAACCGAATAGCACCGAGACAGATGTATTATTTAATTTTTTCCCAGCGAATATACACTAGGTTACGAGCTATGGCTCACCCAACAGGAATCTGAATTCTCTTTTTTCCTGATAAAATGGTATGATCCCCGACAATAAAATCTGTGTTTGTATGTTTCATAACAGAGCATTGATATGATCTTACGGGCAAAATGAAAGAATCCTCATTGCCCAACAGCGGGCTTGTGGAGGATTGTTTATACATTACCATTTAAGGATCCATTGTTGTCTAAATGTATGGGAGTAATATTTGGATTTATGCTATTCAAGATAGACCAAAGAATGCATATAATGATGGTTGCCAACTGTTAAGTATGTGCTCAAGGCTTGCGTTGTTTCAGAGATGTCAATCTGCCTTTTACGGAAGCTAAGGAAATTCGTGCTCATATGATGTGGCATGGCAATGAAGCAACTCTGCCGAATGTATATGCCCAGAGTGGCAGTGTATCACAGGCAAATTCCGTGTTTGGTGCAATGCTGGCCAAGAACTGTCTCTCCAGGAGTGCTTCGATTGCATGTTAGACAAATTGCAATGAATGAAATGCCTATGAAAAGCACTGGAACTTTTTCAACCAATGATGTTTGAGGCATGTGATTCAGTTCCAAATTCAGTAGCTATGATTAGTGTGCTTCAAGCTTCTGGAGGTCTTGCTGCATTGGAACATGGAAAGTTGATTTGTGGCTATATCCTTAGAAGGGGTCTTGATTCTACACTGTCATTTCTTAGCACCCTTAAACAACATATGGAAGATGTGGTGAGATTTGGATGGAATAGAAGCGTTTTAAACTAGTATTTCACTGATATGAAGAAGCCCAATAATAAATTAGGGACCTATCAGATTCTATCCCGCGCTCTTCGATTCAAATTGTCTAACACAGATTTATTTACATAGAATCCTATTATAAATATTTAAATAATTCCTAGGCAGCAAACAATCTCCCTAAAGTAGATTGTCCACCAAGTCATTTCATCCTGCCGTAATTACTCAACTAACATGGATTTGAATCCACAACTAAGAAAAATTGAGAGTTGACATTAGAACTTATTGACACCACTTTGACAATACTGCATGACGACAACACTTCTTGTTATATAAATAGTCAAATAGGAACCCATGGATACTTTTTGGTGCAATTAACTCATTTTTTGTTGCCCAACTTCAAAAATAAAATAATGTGAAACGTATTTATTTTCAATTTTGTTGAATCTACTTTTTTTCTTTTGATTCCTCCTATAACAAATATGTCTAGTGTTTGCCTTCAATGAGTATGCAACCGGTCTCAAATTTTGATAGAAAACGAGGTTTTCAGCAAATGATAACCAATGTTAAAATTTATTAAATCTCTAGCATAGGTGTTTTTACTCCCAATGACTCCATATTCTCTGCACCGGAATACGCTTAGAGATGATTACATTACCTTTTTAAATGATTTCTTAAAACGCTAATTATTGCCTATAAAATTTCATTCTCCGATTTTTGCACTTGCCTAAAAATTCAAAGACACTTTTTAATCTCTCCCGACTTATAAATAGCAAAAAAAAAAAAAAAAAAAGGCATGTGATACTCCATCGACTCTTTAAGGAAAGATGAAAAAAGAAGTTTTACTAAAAATACCCATAAGAATATGAATGTAATGTAAACAATCCAGTGCTAGAAACTGATGAAAACAAATTAAACAGATTCCTTTCCAAGCAATATGTGCAAAAGCAGCCCAATTGAACACGGAAACCGACCCTCATATAAGCTCACTTTGTCTATGGCATTGCCCATTCCATGATAGAAAGCGTTATATTCATTAAGGCATAAAATACTCGAAGCATTTAAAAGAAATTTAAGATAACTAATATACAGTATGGATGTTACGTAGAATATGACCCTCTTCTATCTTCAGGTTGAGATGATTAACAAATTAAAATGAACAGATCTACTGAGTACAGAAGCAATACAATCATGCTTCTCCTAACTCATACAGCAACGGGTGTTTCTCCCTCTTTCCCACTGCCTTTATCGCCATCACTACCTTCAGATGCATTCTGCAAAAACTTGTGCTCTGAGGGCAAATTTTTCTTAGCTTTCCGGCTTCCTTCAATTTTCCATATATCCCATACCCGAGTTTTTGGTGGTGGTGATGCATCTCCAATTGGTGCAACTAATCCTGGTTTACCATCGTCAATAACACCATCAACTAAACCATACTCCTTAGCTTCCCATGGATTCATAAAATTATCACGATCCGTGTCCAGATCAATCTGCGTAAAATAAATCAAAAGGAGTAAAAAATAAGCATTATATTGGACACCAAACTAAAGTGATATATTGAGACAAAGAGGATGCATCTGATATCTAACCTGTTCTTCAGGCTTCCCTGTAATTCTTGATAGTATCTTGTTGATCTTAATCTTGTGATATGCCATTTCTCTTATACGAATGCTCATTTCAGTAGCCTGCAATTATGTTTTATTGTTTAGCAATAAAGTTTTGGCTCAAAGCCATTAAGAAAAGAATTTATTATGCATATTGTATGTACATAGCAATCACACCAGACATTATGAATTCCTAATAGATGACCAAAACAACTCCAGGGAAAATATTTCTATTATTATCATAATAGTTATCAAAACACACTTTTTCCAATCAAAATACTTAAAACTTTGGTTTCTGCAAAATTATTTTTGGAATATAAACTAGCACAAAGAAAGGCATGTCAATAATAAAGTTGAGCTTTCCATGGCTACCAAGGTGGAATCACTTTTAAAACATTGTTTGCTGCCGTTGAGCTTGAACGTGGACCAGCATGACCCAAAATGTGTCACTGAAATCAGAGATTCAGTCCACCACACAGCCACCTTATGCTTTCACATCTAATGCACCAACTAAAAGAAACAGCTTGCTAAAGCATCGAATGTCTAGTAAACAAAAGAAAATGATGAGTATGCTGTTTTATTTATGCTTAAAAGAATTTGGAACAATGTACAGATCACAAAGTTTCATGTCTAGATGGGATGTTTATGGTAACGGCTTCAGTATTAGCAAAGCTGTCAAAGTGAGGCCAGTGTTTTGAATAAAAAGGCCCATTTACAAGAATTGTGTATCGTTTGTTGTACCACATTGTATGATATGGAACCAATATGTTAATGATGTTAGAAAACATATTAATTAACCCCAAGGATGCATTTTCCTTGATCCCCTTAGGGTGGTCACCCCTAGGTTGGGGCATAGTATCACTAAAAAAACGTAAACTGCTAGGGATATAGGAATTGACAAGTAGAAATTGACATATGCAAAACAAGGTGGAAAGACTCCCATTAAAACTATTAAAAAAAAATTCATGCTGTGATATACTAAAAAGATAAACAATGCAAATCATGACTCCTTGAAATCAATGCAACTAGTTTATAATTCAACTGATAGCTTGGCGGATAACAAAAACACAACCGTTCATGACCCACATCAGAAAAACAGAAACCAGTTGTTAGTTCAGAATGACAAACGACTTAATATAAAGCATGATTGGTCATTGAAGAATTTTTGTTATAAGCCACAAGTCTCATTAGTTGAGAGAGTATGCAAAAAAAAAAAAAATTGTTATCAGCATAAATACAAATCAAACACTGTCAGCTATTAAGTTTAGTAGTTATAATTAAGCAACATATTTTCTGGAGTATATTAGTTTTCAAAACATATAGGTTCTTTTACCCATATCAAGTTGGAAATGAGTTAACATAGATAACTGTAGTTAAAGGTAATTGTATTCCTTCCACACCCTACACTTCTCTAACATGTTTGAAATCTAAAATAACTTTACTTTTAACCTGATCATTTTAAGGACAATGAAAATAATAACGAAAAACTTCAGACCTACTCCGTATTGACGATCATAAAAGCTAAATGATATAAGAGGGAAATCTTACTTTTCCACCAGCAGTTCCAAGTGGCTGATGGATCATAACTCTTGAATTCGGCATACAATACCTCTTCCCTTTTGTACCAGAAGCAAGGATAAATGCACCCATGGATGCAGCAAGCCCAAAGCAAACAGTTGACACATCTGCCTTGCATAACTTCATGGCATCATAAATTCCCATCCCTATATGAAATGATAAACAAAGAGCAATTAGCATAAGATATACATATTTCAGATTCATTAAACTTAAGCAATGCACAAACTTTACTAACAGAAGGTTCCTTTCCTATCATCACAGATTCAATACCTTCAATCTTTTATCTTCAATAACGAGGTTCAAATTTTCATAGATACTAATTAGCTTGTGAATCAGCGGGATCAATTTCTTGTTTCATCAGTAGAATACAGCAGGGTACAACAAAGTCCAACAATTTAGTAGTTTCTAAATTATATTATCGCTGTAGATATATACGAATGCTGCAGCCAATACTCTCTAGCTAAATATCTGTTTATGTTACCACAAGCAGCAAAACACTAAACTGAGCTATTTAAACATGAAAGCTGGTTTCTGGGATTATGAAAGTTAACATCCAATTACAAAATTGAGATTACGAGTCAAGTCCATCTGATAGTCTGGTGGATAAAAATAAAGGCGTAAAAACAGTGATAAAAAGTTTGTCCAGGTACCAGCAGTAACAGAACCACCAGGTGAATTTATAAATAACTTGATGTCTTTCTTTGAGTCTTCAGCATCCAAAAACAAAAGCTGACTAATGATAAAATCTGCAGTCATATCATCCACCTGATCAACCAAAGCAATTCACAAACACGCCATCAGATACTGTCTCACTCTCTTCAGTTAGTCCTATTTTGTTTTATTTTTATTTTGTTATATCGGGCATCCCACAGTTCAGGATAAACCACATTAACAAGTCAATTTTTTTTTTTACTCAAAATCAACGCAGTTCAGCAATTTCACACGATCATGTCAGTTTTCCCGTTTGCTCATTCTTATGTTATTGTGAGCGTCCTTTAGAATGAACCCACATGATCAAGTTTCCAAATTTCCCTTAAAAACATAATCAGAGAGACAAGGGTATTCATAAAATAAGAAAACATAGAGAGAACCTGAGAACCCAAAAAGATAATTCTTTGACGGAGAAGCATGTTGGTGATGTCCAGCTCTTCGAATCTGGGAAGCCAGGGGGAAGTGGTAGATGCAGAAAAATCGTGTGTAGAAACGAGCCAGTTGGAGGACAAGGTTGGTTTGGAAGAGTTAACGATGAACAAAGGTTTGGTTCTTCTGGTTTTGGTTGAAGGTGTGAGAGTAGGAAATTGGGAGTGGAAAAGGGCATGCTTATGCTTCAACTTGGAGCTTAAGGGTATAAATGATGTTGAGGATAAACTCACCTCCATCTTCTTCTCTTCTTTTCTCTTCTCTTCTCTTCACTCTCTTTCTGCCCCTTTTTTTGTTTTCTTTTCGGTGGATGTGGTGATAACCCCTTTGTTTCATGCTCATTAAATTGGGCTTATATTTGGGCTACAGTGTTCTTCTTCCGGCCCAACTATTCCAGTCTCTTTATTATAAAATACATTTACATCATAAAAATAATTTTAATTAAAAAACGTGGTATATCATCTAAATTTTCCGTTATTTTAATATTATATCTAATGATTATTATATTATAATATATTTTAAAATATAATTATTATTTCATAAAACATACTAATCAATTAACTATAAATCAGATATAAATCTATTTAAATTATTAACTAAATGAATTAGAAAAAGCATAATCTTATTTAATTTATATCATAACATTATTATATCACTTGGTTTAATTTAGATTATAATATTATTATTGAATTTAATTTATTTAGAAGATTTTAAACATGATTTATCTAATTAATCTCATTTTTATTGTTCTATTAAACTTTCTTATATAAGTTAAATTCCTAAAGATAAAGAAAAAAAAGTAGTCTATACAAAATTGACGCAGATAAGACCAGTTAAATTCTTTAATTTAATTAAATAAATTAATTTTATGCGTAGTGACTAAATAGATTATGGCACTGATAAAAGAAAAGTTTTAAGGTAATGCAAAGGAAAAGGTGGTTGACAGTGTGCAGAGAATCCAAACCAACACGAGAGAGAAGTTGTGTTACATTTCTTATCTGTGCGTTGTGATTTGTCGATGGCTCTTTCGTTTTCTCCCTACCCTCTTCTACTCTGCAATCTCATCGCATAGCTTCATCAAAGCCCAACAACGGATACATATTCACCTACCCATCTATTCGGTGTTGCTCAAGTTTGAACCAAGAGAGCAGCATCAACCTCAGAACTTGCAAGAACTGCAAAACCCAATTCGACCCTTCTCTCAATCACCCTCTTGCTTGTCGATTTCACACTGCCCATTTTGGAGGTATTCCACTTCGTCTCTCACTTCATGCTTATTTGCCTCTCTAAGTTTAGGTTTTACTTTTGAAATTTATGATTTGAAAAGAAAAAGAATTGTATAGAAATGCCCCCAGATTAATGTGGCCGAACATGTGCCGTGTTAAGCTGGAGCAGTTACCTGAACATAGCTAAGTGATTGTATTAGCTAAGTGATTGAAGTATTTCAATCCTGTGTCTATTTAAGCTTTTGAAATGTACTTGATTGTGGCCAGATTGTTAGAATGTTCTATCAATTTTTTATTTGTTATGGCTCCAAACTTCAGAGGTAACTAATACTGGACAGGTGATAAGATCTGACTTTTGTCATTCTTCTAAAAAACTTTCAAAGGAATGTGATGATGATTCTAATGCATGTTACCGCATAATACCTTGCGCTGCCTTGGAATGTCCTCTCTAATTTTTTGCTACATGAATTATGAATGTTTGGGTGCACATAAAAATAGTTTTGTTCATCCAAGATTTATTGGTTCATTGAGAAGCTCTCATTTGATATGAAATAAGAATGCTTCCAATGATCATAAATCATTTAATTAAACTCCTGGCAAAAATCTCGCATCATTGCTAGAGTAATTGATCTCAATTAATGAGATAAGCTGGCTTATTTGACTAAGTCTATTGACCATAAGAATTTTTTTTTTCTCTTCTGAAATTCTCTCTTCATGGAGGTTTGGCTGAGAAAAGTATGGCTAAGTTATAAATTTTATCTTTAATTCTTACTTCAAAAGTCCAATATGAAGGACTTGTACGCAGCTATAAACACCGATATCAAGGACTTGCTATATCTGACATTGTATTGTGAAAACCGAATTCCTTTCAATGGCTAAAGATCTGAGATAGTGATATACGAGAGACTAGAGAGGTATAGAAGGGCTTTCACTAAGTGCATTGGTTATCATGATTCATGAGACATTACAGCTAAAGCTATGTTCTAACTTTTTGTTAAACCTATCCCAATGATTTTCCTAGTTCACTTTTTTCTTTGATCCTTAACTACTTTCTTTTCCTTGGGATTTGAAAGCTACGTCTCTGTTCCAGTAGAAACTTAGTGGAAACATCTTTCATCCTCAGATTGGACTAGGAGTATTAATATAAAATTTAAGATGACTCAACTAATTTGTTCGCAGTTGGGACATGTAGCATATGTCTATAAAACCCATTCATTTCCTTCATTTGAAAGGGGATGATTTCCTATTTGTTTTAGAAATGGAATGTAGATATGTGGCCTATCTTACTCATTAGGTCCTGCTCACAAAGCATGTCATTATTCGGAATGTTACTTGTGTTCTGTGTAAATGCAGTCTGTGATCTGCCCTAAATGAAATTAACTAACAATTATATATATATATATATATATATATATATATATATATATATAGATATATAGAGAGAGAGAGAGAGAGAGAGAGAGAGAAACGATCCACTTATTACAATATTAAAAGTTAGAGATTTATTCTTCATATCATCATCACTTTTTAAACTATTAGATTACAAAGAATTGAATAGTGAGAATGAAGAATAAGTCTCTAAACCCTTACTCTTGAAGTAAGTGGATCCCTCATATATATATAATTTAAGTAAGAATCTTATTATCTTATCTAGTGCATATGCTGTATGGCATCATATTAGTATGTTCTGCTGACAAAGCTCAAAGAGCAATTCATCATTTTCAAGATGAAGCACTCGTGATTTTAGAACTCTTGCCTTACTGATCCTATATTTCACTCTTAAAATAGTGTTTTCTGAAGCCAAAAGTTCTAGCCAAAACATGGATTCTTTTGCCGGTACAGAGACATGATGTGAGTCTAAAGTCTAAACAAAGGAAACTAAACTATTAACAAAGCTGAGATTAAAGAAGGATCTCTTATGAAGAGGTTGACACCACAGGTTTATGCAGTTAGAAGGCTCATTTCTCTTACAAGTATTTTAGGGAAAGGTTTAGCTAGCGAGTTTAAAGTGGAAGCAAATCTTGTGTAATCCTTATTGGGGCAAAATGTTAACATTAGGAATTTCATCTGACCATTACATTGATGAAAAATTGTGCATTCCAAATTTCAATATTATGTTACTTATTTGCATTACTATTCGGATTTAAGTTTGCTTTCATTCCCATCTTCCTCTACCACAGGAGAAACTAAGAGAAAGTTTGAGAGTGTGTATGAAGGGGGTACCATGAATACTCCTGACTCTGGTAAAGTTTTTCAGTATTGGCATTGCTGTGGTTGTGAAGATCCATTTGATCCTGGTTGCACGTCTTCTCCTCATACCTCATACGATGATTAATGTAGATTCCATTCATTTTAATCCATGAATCAAATTCACTTTCTTCCATTTAGTTTTCTTGTAGCCATATTTATAAAAAGTTTCTAATCTCTAGTATAAATTTTAGATTCCTTGAATAATTTCTGAAAATTAATGTTGCTCAGATGTAAAAAAAGGCTGTGACTACACATCTAATCTGTTATCCAGGAGAAGGACATCATTTTTCTTGTAATGCTGTTCCTCTGTAGGAAGACTTTCAATTGATCATATTAGAGTCCTTTCAACTGTGTTTATTGAATGTTCAGAATATTACATCTTTTATCTTTTATTTTTTATTTAAATTAAGTATTAAGAGATTTTTAAAACAAGAAAAAAAGATATTGGGTTATTATTTTAATTTATATAATTATGATTGAAATATTATTAATATTTTATTATATTTTTACATATAGATAAATTATATATATATATATATATATATATATATATATATATATATATTCTCACGTATAACTTACAATCTAAGAATATGTAAAATTATTATATATTCATTTTTGTATAATATATTAACCAATATTAAAAAAAAATTAACGTAATATTCATAACTTGATACTATTGAATTGGTAAAGGTGAGCAAGGGTGAAGGTGTAAAAATCAATTTATGAATAAGTTAAAGTTATATTCATTTATCTAAAAATATAATTTTAATTCGTGTATAAGTCAATTTTAGGTTAAGAAAATACTTATCATTTTTTTCCTAAAAATATTTATAAATTTAACAAAATAAAATCTGTTATGCAGGATAATAACTGACAATATAATTGCGCAGTATTACAACAAAGATTGAATAGCATGCGCGCTTCTGAAACTTTACCAGAATATTTGCTCAAAATTTATCATTTTTGTTTGGTTGGTTAATGTTTCCAGTAATCGTAAAAGAAATTAATGATTCCTGTATAACACGGGTCCAGTAAGCAGAATTTAGTAATTCAACCACAATTATTCATGATTACCGAACTGTTCTTCCTGAGAATTTATTACTCTCTTTTGACTTAAGAGTGCACCATTGCTAAACAACCAATGTGTACTATATATATAATATTCCAATCAACACCGTTGATTTGATTTGGATAGAATAACGTATTAAGGACTTAGGCTTAAGGGATGATTATAAAGGAGACTAATTCTAACACAGTAGACTTACCTAGTTCACATATTATATTTATATATATTCACTTAAAATTAGATAATTTATTATACTTTATTTAATATTTTTTATTTCTTTTTTATTATTACAGTTTTTATCTTATCAACACTTTTTTTTCAGTTTCTTCTTTTCAAATGTTTTCCCATAAAATTATCTAATTTTTTTTTAAAACATTATACTTCAAAATAATTTAATTTATTATGTTCAAATATCATGTTTAATAAATTTTTTGATTGCTGACCAAGAAAAGTAAACAAGAGTAAAATCATATTAAAGTGATGAAAAAAAAAACATTATTCTTACTGTAAAATGGCTATTAAAGGTGAATAATTAATGATGTAGATGTAGAATATGTTTATAGTCAAATTAGAACGCATGATGAGCCTAAATTACTGTTTTAAGTTGGCGGCGAATCAAAATCCTTCCAATCACATCATCCGTATGCGTGCGAGATCCACAAACACAAAATAGTGTATGAAAAAATCTTTTTTAAAATAAAGAATATAATCAAATTTTATATTAATTAAAAATATGATAAAATTAAATAATTAAAATCTTTTATCCGATAACCCGCAACACTAGGGCACACAAAAGTTCATGGAACAACATCCCTCCAACATGCATATTTTTTATGATAAATATTATAAATTTAAAATAATTTAAATATAAATTACATATTTTATTGAGATCTAATGCTGATATTAGTTTTCTTCATTTTCCTTTCTAAGCATAAGACAACGTCAATGTTAACGAACAACTGTGATGTTTTTCTACAGAGAAATTGTTTCCCCTCCGTGTACGCCTTTACTATCTTGGGTTAATTAGTAATAATTACTTTACTTTTTCAATTTTCTTTTTCTAAATTTACCCGCTTATATTACCTCCCTGTGATTGTTATAAACTGAGAGAGAAGCAGTGATGATGGTTATTGGAACAATATCACACTGTATCACGAACTTTTGGGCGCTGCATAGTTTTCAAAATACACTTTGCTGTTTATTCTTTCTCCCTTTCTCTCTCTATATATGAACGCGTACGCAGCACCGTTCACAGTTGGGAGAAAACATGGAAAATATGTTAATCGTTGGCTTCATTTACACACAGTTCCATTGCACATCTCTTATAAATATCACCCTTTCTTCTTCATTTCACTCCACTCATTGCTGCTATATATATAGCCTCCCAAAACAACATAAAGAAACCAGTTACGAAATTTTATTGAATTCTTGGGTTGATTAATCTTCCTAAGAAGAATGAATGCTTCTTCATGTCTTTCATCTTGCAAGCCTACCATTCCTAAGGGCCTTGAGAGCAGAAGAAAGGGTCATAAGATGACAGTTGTGAGAGCAAGTAATGGAAGAGATGGAGAGGGTAAAGTGGTGGATGAGAGCATGATAGTGCTGAGACTGCGTATAAAGGAGATGAAGATGTTGGAGACGAATCGAGAGCCACCTGCTAACTGGATGGGGTGGGAGAAGCAGTGTTATGATCACTATGATGAAGATGTTTGTAATGCAATAGGGTTGCTGCAGAGTTATTTGATGAAGACTAGACCAAGTGTTGCATTAGGGATGGTAACACTATTGGCTTTCAGTGTTCCAATTTCTTCTGTAACCCTTTTGTTTTGTGCCCTAGGAATGGGGAAAACCATCTTATCTACTTTTGGCTTATGCTAAACACATAATCCTCAGTGATCCACTGATTTTACTAAGATCAATGTTCAAGTTTTACTCTAATTTTTTTCGGCTTTCATATCATTTCATTCTTAAGTACATGCTTTTGGGGTTGATTAGTATCTGTTTATTTTAAATTTTAGCAGATATTTCTTTAAATAATTACATGAGATGATGATCTCAAACTTATAAATATAAAAAGAAAACTACGTACCTTGAAATTCTAATTTTAAAATATGACATTTCAAATTTTAGATATATGTAATTATATCAAACATTTGCAGAGAAAAAAATTTATCGATTAATTATAGTAATTCTATAACAAGTTTAACATAAATCTCAATTTATTACTTCGGTCAATGAAATTGATTTTACCAAAAGGGACTCTAATGTAGATGTAAATAATATATAATTCAAAGTTAGATAAATGAAATGAAAAAAAAAATGTTAACTGAAACTCATATCTCTCGAATTTTAAAACAAACAATCATCTCTTAAATTTTAAATAAAATAAAAATTATATCTCTAATTTTTTTTTTTAATATTAACCTGCTGTCTGTTTTAAATAAAATATATTTTCCTTCTGCTTTTAATAAAGTGATACTTACTATCTTTTTTATTTTAAAATAACATATTGACTAAAATTTAAATAAAACTAAAAATTAAAAATTTAAGTTTTAGAATATGAAAATTATAAGAGTAAAAAGATTTAATCATTATATATAAATATCTAAAAAATATATTTTCGTCAATTATATAAAACATACAAATTATATTTTTGAGAAAATATAATAATGTAAAAAATAAATAGTCATAAAGTGTATGATTAAATCTGGTAACTTGTTATTATATTTAAATATAAATTTAATACAAGTAAAAATACGTTGAAAAGAAAATACAAGTATAAACTATAAATAAACTAAGAAATATGTATGTTATTTTATTAATAATTATAAGGGGAGAAAATGTCTATTTTAAAACTAGAAAAATTATGAATGTCATTTAAAAAATTTCAGGATGGGTGGAAGAAATTTTTACAAAATTAAATAATATAATTTTTATTTATAAAAAAAATAAAATTTTAATTTTATAAATTTTAATCAAAATTTAGCTAATATTATTGTTCTACGAAAAAAATAAGAAAAGCTACTGACACTTTCTTAGAAAAAAAAAGATAATTTTATTAAAAATATACTATAAGAAAATAATTAATTATTGATCGGATAATTACGGACGGATCTAAAATCATCGGTTATTGATAGATAATTACGGACGGATCTAAAATCATCGGTAAATAGTGATTACCGATAGACTACCGTAGAATATAAAGTACTTGTGAAATTTGGTCTTATCCACGGATATATCCGTCGGTAATTTAATAATTAACTACCGACAATATTTAACCTTGGAAATATTCATGGTTGGGATAAAAACTATTGTGGTTTAAATTATATTTCCATCGATAAATTAGTATGTCGATACAATTTTATTTATCTGTTGATAATTTGGTTCTAGTCAACAAAATATTGGAGAACAGGAAGACTCATTCACTACAAGAAAAAACACATTTAGCGACCAATTTAATTCGGTCGCAATTAGCGACCGATTTAATTCGGTCGCAATTACCAACCGATTTAGCGACCGAATTAATTCGGTCACAATTTAGCGACCGATTTAGCCACCGAAATATAATTTGGGCTTCACATTTTTTAGTTAGCGACCGAAATAGCGACCAATAGTTTGCGTCACAAAATTTCGGTCGCTAAATCGGTGGCTATTCCACACTAAAATAAAAAAATCATTTAACGATCGATTTAGCAACCGAATTACAAATTGAAATAGTGGCCAGAATTGAAATCGATCAGCTAATGAAGATTATTTTTTATTATATTTAAATTTATTTTTTTATAAATATACTTTAATTGTTTTAGTATATTTTTTACAATTTTTTTTTAAAAGTAATTTATTTTTTAAAAATAATTTAATTTTAAAATATACTTTAAAAATAAACTTTGGTCTCAATATTAACAAAATGAAGATTAACTTTAATTTTAAATTACTAAAATAAAAATATTATTAAAAATAAATCAAATTTATTAAAAATTTAAATTGTAATAAATTAAGACTAGAGTAATATTAATTATTCAATACATTGTTTAAGAAAAGTTTAATAATAAATATTCTTTAATTTATTTTTCAATTGAAAATTTCAATTGAAATTAAATTATATTTTAAAAATTTATATTAAAAAAATTAAACACATCAAATTATCACATTTTAATTCCTCATTAATTTAATTAATTAAAAAAAATTAATCAAATTATTACAATTTTATTTTATAAAACTTTATTTTTAATCTAATTTTCAAATTTATTCCTTTATTATTATTAATTACTTAACCATGGTTATTTTCATATAATTGATATACAAAAAAAATTATATCAATATACATTAGTTTAAGTATACTAATTAATATTTTTTCATTTTAAACATAATTAATAACAAAGATTAAAAATAGACTGCTAGAAAAGTTAAAAATTTAAAACTAATCTATTTTATAAATACTAAAAATAAACCATATTTAAATAAATTAAAAATATATTTAAATTTATATTCAACCTACCTCCAATTTTATTCAATAAATTCATAGATCACATTTGGAAACTTCATCACTTAAATAACTTCAAAATTATTAACTTTTTTTTTCAAAGCCAAGTTTTTCTTGTCAGTTTTTTCAAAAAAACAATTAATATAAGTTAAGGTTGTGCTTTTTAAAAATTTTAACTTTTTTATATATTGGATTTTCATTAAAAAATTTCTAAAATTACATAAGAAAATAGAGATTTAATTATACTTTTAATAAATTTAAGATAATACTAGTTTTTATTTTTATTTTTAAATATTTATTTTAATTTTTTAAAACAGAGAAACTATAATTTTAGTTTTTAAATACTAAATTTAAAGAATTAAATTTATTATTATTTAATCTTTTAATTTTAGTATTAAAAATTTAAATTATATTTTATTAAATTAAAATAATTACAATATATTTTTCTACTTTGAGAATTAAAAATATAATTAAACTAAAACTGAAATTATTATAATATATTTTTGAACTCTTTTGGATTTTTTTTCCTAATTTTTTATAAAGTCAATTTTAATATTTAAAAGTATTTTACATTTTGAATTCTGAAACGTTTTTTCTATTAGTAAATTTAAAAACATAATATTCAAAAAAATAGTTAATGTAAGTTAAGACTGTGCCTTTTTAACATTTCAACTTTTTTATATATTGGATTTTTATTAAAAAAAATAAAATGGGATAAGAAAATGGAGATTTAATTATACTTTTAATAAATTTTAGATAATACTAGTTTTTATTTTTATTTTAAATATTTATTTTACTTTTTTAAAACAAAGAAACTATAATTTTAGTTTCTAAATACTAAATTTAAAGAATTAAATTTATTTTATTTAATCTCTTAATTTTAGTATTAAAAATTTAAATAATATTTATTAAATTAAAATAATTACAATATATTTTTCTACTTTGAGAATTAAAAATATAATTAAACTAAAACTGAAAATATTATAATATATTTTTGAACTCTTTTTTATAATATTTTTATCATTATTATATTTTTGAATTAATTGTTTTTTTCCTAATTTTTTATAGAGTCAATTTTAATATTATATCATTCAAAATATTACAAAAACATAAGAAAAAAAAATACATTTCAAAAATATAATTTTACATCAAAATATTATTTCATCTTATATACATATAATTTTAAATAATTTTATTATCCTCCTAATTTATTATTAATTTCTTAAAAATATATTACAATATCAAATAAATAAATAAATTAAAAATTAACCATACAAATAATATAAATATAATATTTAATAATATATTTTAAAAATATTATTTTACTATGTTCAACCATAAATCTAAATATATTATTAATTTTAAAAAGATAAAAATATTTTTAAAATTTTAAATTTTCAATAAAATATTATAATATTATATATTTATATATATATATATATATATATATATATATATTTATATTTATATATACTAGTTTTTTCATTTCTATAATATAACATATAATAGCAGTTCCACGTGGAACCGCTATTATATGTTAACTTTTAAGTGCGGTTCAAGTGAAACCGTTATCATAGCTCACCACATATTTCATTATAATCAATTAAATTTTCAAATAATCGATTATATTTGAAAATATATAATAGCGGTTCCAAGTTAACCGCTATCTAAAATATATTTTAGATAGCGGTTAACGTGGAATCGCTATTATATGCTCACTTTTAAGAGCGGTTCCACTAGAACCGCTATCATATATAAATGTCCAACGCGAATCTTAGCTCATCACATATTTCATTATGATCGATTAAATTTTCAAATAATCGATCATATTTTCAAATAATTGATTATAATCGATTATTGTCAAATAATCGATTATATTCGATAATTTTTTCAAATAATAAATTATAATCGATTAGTTTTTTAAATAATTGATTATAATTGATTAATTTTTCAAATAATAGATTATAATTGATTAATTTCTCAAATATATATTAAAAAATTATAAATAAATATATATATTAAATTAAAATTAAAAAAGAATTATTTATCAATTATATATTATAAAAATTATAATTATATAATTAAAAAATCATATTTATAATTATAACTTTAAAAAAAATTATAACTATAAAATTAATGTTAAATAAATTATATATATTAAATCAATTATATATATTATATAAAATATATATATATATATATATATATATATATATATTACATAAATTAAAATTACATATATGTACTCTAAATTAATTTTATATATAAAATTTACATAAATAAAAATAAAAATTATCAACTTAAAAATAAATTATATTTTAATATATATATATATATATATATATTCTTTAAAGTATAAATTATTTTCATTTCTATAATATATAAAATATATATATATATATATATATATATATATATTTTTTTTTTAACTATTTAAAAAACTAATCGATTATTTCAAAAAGTAATCTATTAGTTTTTTCATACTTCATTTTTTCATACTTG
The DNA here is from genome assembly GCA_963425845.1 of Sphenostylis stenocarpa. Lineage (NCBI taxonomy): Eukaryota > Viridiplantae > Streptophyta > Magnoliopsida > Fabales > Fabaceae > Sphenostylis > Sphenostylis stenocarpa. The sequence continues at coordinate 20,466,368 of OY731398.1, forward strand.
ATGAGAATCAGTTATTTTTTAAATAATTGATTAATTTTTAAATAATCAATTAGCTTTTCAAATATATATTAAATAATTATAAATAAAAAAATATATCAACTTAAAATTAAAAAAATAATTATTTTTAAAATATATATATTATATAAATTATAAATATAAAGTTAAAAAAATTATATTTAAAATTGTAACCTTAAAAAATATTATAATTATAAAATTAATAAAAATATAACTATTTTTAATGTTAAATAAATTATATATATTATATAAATTATATATATATATATATATATATATATATATATTACATAAATTAAAATTACATTTATGAACTCTAAATTAATTTTATATATAAAATTTACATAAATAAAAATTATCAACTTAAAAATAAATTATATTTTAATATATATATATATATATATATATATATATATTCTCCAAAGTATAACTTAATTTCATTTTTATAATATAAAATATAATAGCAATTCCACGTGGAACCGCTATTATATGTTAACTTTTAAGAACGGTTCAAGTGGAATCGCTATCATAGCTCACCACATATTTCATTATGATCGATTAAATTTTCAAATTAACGTGGAACCGCTATTATATGCTCACTTTTAAAAGCGGTTCAGATGGAACCGCTATCATATATAAATGTCCAACGCGATACTTAGCTCACCACATATTTCATTATTTTAATTTCTATAATATATATATATATATATATATATATATATATATATATATATATATATATATATATAGAAATGAAAATAAGTTATATTTTGGAATATATATTTTATATTATAGTAATTAATATAAATTATATTTTAGAATATATATATATATATATATATATATATATATATATATAAATTTTACATCAAAATATTATTTCTTCTTATTATATACATATAATTTTTAAGATTTTTATTATCCTCCTAATTTATTATTAATTTCTAAAAAAATTATAATATCAAATAATTTTTAAAATTATTTTTAATGTAGTTTTCTAAGCTTTTGATGTAGTTATCTTATATTTTTAAAATAAGCTTTTAAAATTATTTTATATTTTCAAAATTAATAATTTTAATGTAGTTATCTAAGCTTTTGATGTGATGATTTTAATTAATTGATATTATCAAACTATTTTATTTGATTTATCATAGTAAAAATCATAAAAATAAATGTTAAAATAATATTAATTATTTTCAATTATAAGAAAATAAATAATAGAAATAGAAAATAAAGTATCCTATAAAAGAATATTAGTTATTGTAAAGATAAAGTAGAATATGGGAGGAGATGAGGATGATAATATAATGATAGAATTTTTAAAAAAATGTAGAATTGAGAAGTTAAAAAAAAAAAGATATATACATAAATAATTGGATTAAATTTATTATTCTCTCATATATTATTATACATTATTAGCGTAATTTTAGTTTAATTAAAAATTAGAATACAAATATAATATACTATACTAATATAGCAATAAATTATAATATTTGTAATTTATTTTCATTGTGTATAAATTACAAAACAAAAAATTTCTAAAAATTTTAATGATAATTTTTTTAACTTATATCTTACAAAATATTTTTTAATACTTGAATAAATATAAATTTTTTTAAATATATTTTATCAATTTAAAGTATAAATTTTTGGTATTTTTTAATATAACTTTTTTATAATTTGTTTGAATATTTATATTTTTAAAAACAAATTTTAATATTTAATATTTAATATTAAATTTTAAATTTTTTTATATTTAATATTTGTTTTTCTATAATTTATTTTTAAAAATATAATATTATTTTTAATAAACCCCCCGAGACCTTCACTCTTTTTCTCTCATTCTACCCTAGCCGCCACCCCAGCACCCACTCTGTAGTCATCCCCGTGGCCATCTTGTTCTCCGTTTTCCCCATCCCAGTCGCCCCACTTATCCCCAAATAACCCTCACTCTCGCGCCTCACTCACCCACTCCTCTTCACCTTCCAAATCCCACGGCCAGTATCTCCTCCTCACTCCTGGCGAGCCCTAGCCCCCTCAATGCTCCCCCAAGTCGGCCCTCACCCTAATCGAGCCTCCACCAAAGCTCCTCGTTAACTGCACGCCACCATGTGAGCCACCGCGCCACACCTCTCTTCCTAACCTCCTCCGCAGCCTTTGCCACCCAAACGACCTTGAGGGCAAAGCCACGGCGCAGCAAATCCTAATATATATATATATATATATATATATATATATATATATTTGTATTTAAATAAACATTTCTATGTGATTTACGTCAACATTTTTGTTCTCTTATGTACGTGAGACTATATGTAAAATATGTGCTTGAATGTATATTCAACCAAGGTTTGGCTTGTTTGGCCCAAGAAAGGTGACACTATATACTGTTATTCTCTTGCATTGTGAATAATATAGGAGAGATAATTTTGACAGAATTTCTTTATCGTTTATTGTAGGTGGATTTATGAAGTAGATAGATTCTTGGATCCCTCTTACTGCGGATTTGGTGGTGCTTGACAGACCAATTTGGGAACTTGTTGAGACTATACGCCCTCAAGTTAACCATTTGTAATTTGTTTTAATTATCTGTTGGATCTTAGTGAAAAGAAATTTCATAATTATTGGGTTTACTTACACAATTATTTGGTGGTCTGTATCATAAGTACTGCATAAGTACTGAATAAATACCTTAGAAAAAATGTATAAGAAAAACATAAGTACTGCATCACATAAAGTGAATAATGCAGTTTCACTTATGCTGATTGTTGTAGTTAATTTGCAAGAATGGAGATCCCCGTTGGTAGAATGTGGATGTATCAAAGATTGGATGGTAACAAACATCTAACAGATGAATTTAGAGAAGGAGTGTATCATTTCCTACAATATGTTATTGCTCAACCTATGTTTCAAGAACAAGGTGAAATGTTAAGATGTCCTTGTGTTAAATGTAAGTGTAAAGTTTTCAAGTTTGTTGATCAAGTTGCATGGGATCTTTATCAAGAGGGATTCATGCCTAATTATTATTGGTGGACAAACCATGGTGAAGAGTCGCCGGAATTTCCTGCAGTGGTTGTTGAGAGATCACATGGAACTTTTCAACAAAGGGAAGAATTAGGTCCTTTCCATCAAATGATTATGGATCATGTCGGACCGTCACTTGGATACCAACTTCAAACCGAGAGTGAAATTAGAGAAGAGGACATGGCAGAAAACCCTGATCCTGATACTCAAAAATTCTTTGACATGCTTGCTGCTGCACAAGCACCATTGTGGGAAGGATGTACACACCACTCTGAATTGTCAGCATCTTTGGAAGCTCTAAGCTTGAAATCTGATTATAATATGACTAAAGGATGTTTTAATAGAATAGTCCAATTTATGGGAGAGACTATGTCAGAAGATCATCGAATGGCTACGAATTTTAACCAAGCTAAGAAGTCAGTGATAAAATTGGGTTTGGGTTGTCTCAAAATTGATTGTTGTCCAAATGGATGCATGTTGTATTATAATGAAAATTCATCTAAAAATATAACTAATTGTTTGATATGCGGAATGGATCGATACAAGATTATCACTAGGAGGGGAGTTGAGAAAAAGATTTCTATTAAAAAAATGTGGTACTTTCCAATTATTCCTAGACTCAAAAGGTTATACTCTTCAATGACCACTACACCTCACATGAGATGGCATAGCGAGAATGAAAAGGACCCCAAGAGAAAAGTTGAATCATGGCCTATGTATGTTATCAATGGATACAAATTCCACACTATTGTTTGGAGTGAAGGCATGAATTCCTGTAACTATGGTGTTTATGTACGAGGAACCAATGGTCAATTAGAGTCAGATTTTTATGGATTATTGTCTAATATTATTCAATTAGAGTATACTGGTTTGCCATTGATGAATTTAGTTCTCTTTCAGTGTGAATGGTTTGACAATACTCTTAATATAGGAACCAAAGTAGATAATAAGTATGGAATCGTGGAAGTAAAGCAATCACGAAGATATAATAAAGCATATGATCCTTTCATATTTGCACAACAAGCAGAACAAGTTTATTACACAAGTTATCCAGAGGGACACCGAGGTTGGTTGGGTGTAATAAAGACAAAATCTTGTAGTAGAACCATTGATAATATAGTCAGTCAAGTTGAGCATGAGACTCCATACCAAGATGATGAGCTTGTAGGACTTCAAGTAGTGCTTCGTGTTGATCCTAACTTCATTGATGATTCCCTTGCTGATGTTAATGGTGGGGGAGAAGAAATAGATATACAATTACTAAATGAAAGAAATATAGATGAAGATGAGGATGAATATATTTCAAGTGAGGATGAGACTGAGAGTGATTTTGATGATACGAGATACTTCGGTAATTCATGCATTAAAATTATTTTTACAATTGTTAAATTTGATTGTACACCTTTATTTAATATTGCATATATATACATATATATATATATATATATTGATATGATTATGATTTAATTATTTGTAGTGAATGAGTGGTAAGCTAACCGACACGTTTGGGTGTAGAAAACAAAATCAGGTAATTCATTGTTTCAATTGTTTAATTTTATGCATGTTACATATGTAATAAGATCCGCTTGTAGATGCCACAAAGGGGTAGAAGTGGTGGTCGTAGACCACCTCATCGTGGTGGTCGAGGTGTACTTGTTGATGATAGAGGTTCACCCAACCGTAACTCTCCTAGTTCCGTTCGACCAAGATCCATGGAGTCTACTAATCCTATGTTTGTAGAACGCACACCTCCCTCAACTCAGCGAGGAATCTCCTGTATCTATAGTAGGAGAAACAATTCCTACTACCTTCTCTACGAGGCGACATTTGGTCAACCTACACAGGTACTGGGTCGATCGCAGCTGAGGTTGAGTACTGGAAATATGGTTGATCAAAGGCCATGGTTACAAGCGAGACAAAGGAGAGTATGTATGTTTTAATTTAATTATAATTCTTTAATATGAAATTTCTTAATAATATCAATCCCACAATATGTTTGAACACAGGTTTATACCAACGAAATGGTCCTCATGCTATAATCTCTAGAATCATCAAACAAAAATTTGATGAACCAAGTCCCACTTGGAGAAAGGTTTCGATTGAGCTTCGAGATAGATGGTTTGGAGAGTTCAAGGTAATTTGAATTATAGTTACATTAAACAATGTCATTTCATTCTTATAAATTAAATGTTTGTTGTGTATTTTTTTTATGCAGAAAGAGTATATATGGGATGTGGAACAAGAGCAAGCCATAAGATCTGTTTTTGATAAGAAAGGTTCTCGAATTTTAAAAAACTCAATGAAAAAAGTTAGGAATGGTAAGGATACGGGGATCTGGATACCGCCAGCTGTTCGAGCATCTTTGGACTTACATTGGAGTTCTCTAGATTTCCAAAACAAGAGTGTCATTGCCAAGGCTAATCGAGCTATTGATAAGGGTGCTTCAGCTTACTGTGGGGATTCCATATCTACTATGACTCACTTTGAGAAGATGGTAAGTTTATTATATTTTTATATAAGTAATTTAATACAATATATTAAACTTTAGGTAATGAATTTTGTCTCATTTTAATGTGTAGACTACGGATTTTCAACGGGAACCAACCGTTTGGGAGGTTGTTGAGAGGACAAAGAAATTAAAGACTGGACAATGGGTCAATGAAAAAACTCGTTATCTTGTTGTATGTTTAACATCTAAGTTATAGTTTATTATTCAATATATGGTTTCTTCATAATAATTATATTTCACTTCATTTTTAGGAACAATATATGCAGCGCAGAGAAGAAGTCCATCAACATAACTTGCGTGAAGGCTCATCTTCACAAGAGTCTCCTATTGTCTCTATTGATGATAATGAAATATACTTTTCAGTTGTTGGAGGTGAAAATAAAAAGGGAAATGTGTATGGAGTTGGTACATTGAGCAAAAAGTTCACTACTACATCAGGTTCTCAATCTTCTATTACTCAAACTCCAGTACTTCATCAAATTGAACAAATGCGTGAGACTATTGAAAAGTTAAATGCTGAATTGGTGGCAAAGCATAATAAGGAGAAGACACTTCAAGAAGAGATGCAGGAGTTGAGGAACAACCAACACCAACAAGATGAGCGAGATGAAGCGAGATGCAGCTTATTTTACAACATATTCAAATGAATAGTCATCCTACTACAAGTCAACATGATACTTGACAATATACCAAAGGACTAATTTTCAATTTTATGATATTAAGACTTTGAATCTTGAGTAGTTGTTTAGAAACATTTTATTTCTGTTATGACTTTGAATTGTTCTTATTATGATTTGAATAATTTGACTTTAGTTCTTAAGTTTTCATTTGTGTTCTGTTTGGATCAATTAAGCGGTACAAATTTTGCAAAATTGGATATACAAAATTTTAAACGAAAATTTTCAGATTTGGTTAGATTAGCGACCGAATTTTTGGTCGCTACAAATATATTATAATATACAATTCAAATTTAGCGACCAAAATTATTCAGTGACTATTTTTACGACCGATTTAGTGACCGATTTAAATTATTATTTAAATAATTCAATTAATGTATTAGCGATCGATTATATCGGTCGCTATTATTTTTAACTTTGCCTCCAATTTAGCGACCGATTTAATATATTAATTTCTATCTCTATTTTTGTGATTGATTTAACGACCAATTTTAATTATTATTTAAATAATTTAATTAATATATTAGCGACCGAATATATCGATCGCTATTTTTTTAAACTTTACCACCGATTTAGCGACCGATTTATTATATTAATTTCGGTCGCTATTTTGGTCTTTAAGGAATAAGTAACAAAATTATTTAGCGACCACCTTATCGGTCGCTATTTTGCGACCGAAATGTAAATCGGTCGCTAACAAATTAGCGACTTGACCTTTTGCGACGCACCATTTCGGTCGCTAACTGAATAGCGACCGATTTTTTCGGTCGCTAATAGTGTTTTTTCTTGTAGTGATTTTTCATACTCACCATTCACACCTCCCAACTCCAGATCTATCCCTCTTGACATATCCCCTACGGCCTCACCCAACATCCCTAGCTTTCACTTTTATTACCCTCATTCGCTTCTAATTTCTAGCCCTTATCTTCTCCCAGCCACCCTGCACACGACCATAACCACCTCCTTCGCGTGGCACCTCATCCCCTCACCTAGCCACCCCGTGCCACCAAATCACACGACTAACCCCTTCTCCTCGCATCAGCTAGCCCCAAATCGAGCCTCCATCACTCTCACCTCGCCTTATCCACATCTCATCTTCTTCGGATCACCTCCACAACGCCCCAAACCCTAGCTAGCTATGCCCAAGCCGCGAGGCGCTTCGCGCCACCCATCTCACTGCCCATCTTCACTTTCCCAAGCCTCCTCTACAAAGCCATCATGCCACAAAATCAAAGCCTAGCCACGCACCACAAAATCACCACTATGAACCATCTTCGTTGGTCTCACCCTCAGCTCTCAATCTCACCTCTTCACATTAATCCCCTTTTAGTCGCATAAGTCACCACCATAACCACCACAAGCCTAAGAGAAAACCATCACAGTCATCACCTCCACTACCTTGCCGAAACCCTATCCCATTTGCGCTGCCTCTACAACTGCGAAAATCGCGCCCCACCCTCCCTCACTCACAAGACCACTAATCGAGTTCGGACCGTATCGTCGTCCTGCCGCAATTTTAGTTGCGACAATATGTATTTTGTTTTTCATACATGTATGTACACTAGTGCAAAAAGGGGCTTTTACGTCAGGTATTTAGGGTTTTTTACATCGTATTTAAGACTGACGTTAAAACAGGAGACGTAAATTTACGTCGGACCCTTTAGCCCGACGTAAATTTATGTCAGTTATCAAGACCCGACGTAATTTTGCGTTGCATATACCACTAAACAGACGTAAAAACTTTGAAAATTAAAAAAAAAACAGCAAATTTACGTCGCATATTGGTATATGCGACGTAAATTTACGTCGCGTATTGGTATATGCGACGTAAATTTGCTGTTATTTTTTTTAAAATTGAGTTGATTTTGTTTTACAACTAAAACCTGCAAATATATATTACAACCAGACAGTCCAGAGATTCAATTTTCTTTAGCTAGTAAATTAAAAATATAATATTATATAATTCAAACTACATAATAAAACAATATAATACAAATATACAAACTAAAAAATCTATTACAAACTAAAAGTTAATACAAACTAAGCTACCTAAACTACATAATACACACAATATAATATGAACAAGAACTTAAAAAATTATGTACTAGAATTGTTGAACGAAAAACCTTGCCCATTATTCTCTAATTTGTGTGATATCATATTCTGGCAATGGAGATGGATCTTGAAATACCTGAAACATTAATTTGACTCTTGTAAACATGCAACACACATAAAGTTAAATAAACTTAACTAATGCTGAAAACAATTACCTCCGTCCAAGAATCAGTTATACCCGCACAAACTATGGCTCTCATCCAATACATAACATAGTAACCACATTCAAATGAGTCTGTTTGCTTATTACACTGAAATGATGAATAAAATATAATGTTATTTTCAAAATTTAAATACAAACAATAATTATGGTATTCACTTATTATAATAAGTTTCTAACCTTAGGATAAATGAACTGCAAAGTCTTTGTTCCGGGTTTTCCACTTAGAACATTAGTTATAGACACGATTCTAAATGAAAAAAGCCATATATTATTCAATACCTTTTCCATTTTCACTAGCAAATTTCAAAACTTCATCAACTCCCTTTTCGTACTCTTCACTAATACGACGTGCATTCATCCAACTTCGATTCATATTATGTTATAAAGTTTCGTCACTCCTAGAGATTCAAAATTTATATTTAAAAATAAATTAATATACAAACAATAAAGCACGTATATGGAGTGTGTAAACCGAAAATGCACTCAAACAAAATAATGATATTTCAATAACAATCCAGTGGAGACATTCATACAATGACGTGATTGAGATCCCCAAAAATAATCACGGATTCAATTTGAACATATATCAGGAGACATAGAACACTAACCTCGAGTAAACACAAAAACGATTTTAAACTCGAATCCAATCGGAGAGAAATGTCAAATTCGTAAAATGAGACACAATGTTGATGTTCTTCACCGCCAAAATGATCGAAAATGGTGTGGAAAGGTAGCTATCGTCGTCGTTCTCATTGTCGTTCTAAAAAACCCTTGCGGCGCGAGATGCGGGAGTGGGTAATGAAGAGAATAAAAAGAACTTTTTACGTCGCACACCCTAGTACGTGACGTAAAAAGCCTATTTTACATCGCGTGGGGGGGTGCGCGACGTAAAAAGTGATACTTTTTACGTCACATGGGGGGTGCGCAACGTAAAAAGTGCTTTTTACGTCGCGCACCCCCCATGTGACGTAAAAAGTATCATTTTTTACGTCGCGCACCCCACGTGACGTAAAAAGTATCACTTTTTACTTCACGCACCCCCCATGTAACGTAAAAAATGATACTTTTTACGTCGCACACCCCCTACGTGACGTAAAAAGTATCACTTTTTATGTCGCGCACACCCCACGCGACTTAAAAAGCTCTCTTTTACGTCGCGTTGTACCAGGTGCGACGTAAAAGAGGTTTTTAACGTCACCTCCTACAATATGCGACATAAAAGTTTCACCTCTTATTTACAAAATTGTCACCGCGTTTTATTTACATCGAATATTTTGACATGCGACGACAATTGGGTGACGTAAAATGTCATTTTTGCACTAGTGGTACTTTGTTATTCATGGTCCAAATGTGTACTGTGTGATTATGTATGTACTTAAACAAAGCTAAAAAATTAGAAAATTAGGAAAAAGCTTGTTGTTGTGCATTGATTTGATTTTTTTTTTAATTTTTCATTTATTTTTAGCCATAGACCTTACTGAATTTGTGACCTAAATTTTGTATGTTATTATTGTTTTCCAGGAAAATCCACCGTTTGTCTAACCATAGAAGAGGTCATAGTAGTTGTTTTAGGGTCACCTATATAGATCACTTATGTAAGTTATAATTTGGTTAAAAAATAGTTTAAATGAAACATTAATATTAATGGCATGACTTTGAGTAATTTATATGCATTATTTGATGAAATCTACATAAGTTCTAAGTATTAATTAAACATGATGTGAAAATTCAAATTTATAAAGATTGTGAAATGATTTTATATTCTGTTTGAGGTTTCTAACAATGTTAATAACTATCATTAAGGTTGGAATCACTTGTTTTAATATAAAAATAATGTAGCATGGTAGTGAGTATAAAAAATAGTAACATATATATTATAACTTCTTTAAATAGCCAATTGTCCAGTTTTATATAAGAATTTTTTTTTAAATTAGAGGAAATATGATTATCGTTTTATTAAAAACCTAAAAGACATGTGAATCAATTTTAAAATTAAAGAAAAGGTAAGTGTACCACAATAGAAAATGGTTTATAGGTAATTACAAGGTATATTTTATAAGATTAAAAAAAATCAGTACTATTAAGATATCAAATGTTTTTATTAATTAGAAGCCAAACAACCTTAGAAATATTTGGCAATTTTTTTTAAAACACCATATAAATTAGATTCTAACTCATTTATAATGTGATTTAAATATATAGATAATTAGTATTTTATTGGTTTAGGTTAAAAAACTATCAATACCCTCTGATTTTTTTATTTTTATTTTTATACATTATTACATACCAATATATTGTTATTCAATAGCATTGTTGCTGTTATAATTTGTTCAAACATACATTTCGGATAAATTATCTGTAGCCATATATACTCGTTAAAAAGTTTATAGAGCTTACAAAAAACTTTCATATATTAAACATTGGTATATATAATATTGTGTATTATAGCATAAGAATGAACTTGGATATTTATTTATATTAACATACAAATATTACTTTGTAAGACAGAAAATTATATTAGCAATATAATACTAACAAAACCTAAAACTTTGATATATATATTAAATTTTAGATCATATTTTAAACCAGAAAGTGATGTTATTTAATTTGATATTTTTCTTTATCACAATAAATTTAAAGTGATTGAAATATGTATATATAATATTGTCAATTTTCATTATGAGAAAATTTTAAGTAACAAATTTGTTTTTAGAAAACATATATAAATTACTTTTAATCTTAATTTTTAAGTGAGTTAGATTTGTGAATATATAAAAATAAATATTTTGTTATTTTGGTTTATTTGTTTTGTGCATCTGAGTTAACTTTGAATTGACAGGAAGTGCATACGATGTACCTGCCGTTCTTTCCATTTTTTGCTTGAACTTGAAAAATGGCCCTACATGTTCCCATTTTAACCCACACAACCGATCATCCCTGCCAAATTCTTCTCTTTTAATCTAATAATCCGCACCAAAAATCACTGTTTGTAATCAATCTTTTCAGATTTTCATCTCTTTTTGGCTACTCCAATGTATATCGACATTAGAAGTCAAGTTCTCAATGTCAACTCATGTCATGTTGTTAGACATTATTTACTTTTCCTTTTTCTTATTATATCCTATTTTTATATTTCTTTCCACAATCTCTAATTTCAAACTTCTCAAGCTTTTCTTCTGAGTCTCTATTTTCTTTCTCATGGTTATGTTTTAAGAACAACATTTTTTCAATATTTCATGTCATATAATTCAAAGAGATATGTGTTTCGGGCAAAATGCGTTTTATATATTACAAAGGTGTATCTTTTTATAACATTTATATACCTCAATTTTCAAACTGTGCTCATAAATAGTCACGCGTAATTAAACTTTTTTTTTTTTTTACAATAAATGCATGGCATGTGTTAAGAATTTACAAGAATTTCTCACTGTCTATTTCTAAATAATTAACATGATTTAAAAACTAATTTATCTAATAAAATATATTATTTAAAGTGAAGCTAATAATAATAAGTATTCCTTCTATACGTAAAATTTGATTATACATGTTAATTTAACACCTAACATATAAGAAGAAGCACATTTCTTTTAACTAAGAAAAATTAAAAAGAAACAAATGACTATTATTCTCACAAACCTAGAAAGGCAAAGGAAAATTGAGAGAAAGGTTTTGACCGATAAAACATTTGGACAAGCATCTGTTTAAAAAATTTGATATTCCAATGCCAACGTTCATCTTTGGTAGGCAATGTCAAGATTCAAATACTTGGTCTGTGATGAATGTTTTGTTTCATTTGTAGAGTGCCAACAGTATACCTTCCGTGTGTTCGTGGAAGTTCTTTTCTTCCCTTTTCTCTTGTGAAACGTAACCTTAGGCAAACCAAGGAAATTTACAAAACAAGAAGAAGAAGTAATCTACACATAATTATAAAGCAAATATAAACTGCACCAAAATTATTTATGTTGTTCTTGTAATTTCTAAAGATAAACGTCTTAATGCTGAATGCTAGAAATCAGTTTGTTTTGTTGATTGATCAGCTACACGTTCAATCTTCCCTTGAATCTGTTGCTGAGATAAAAAAGAGGAGGTGCAACAATATTGAAGCAATGCTGATATGATTTAGATGGATGAGCAAATTATGTCATCTCCTAATAGATTGGTAGAATGTCGAATATGCCACGATGAGGATGAAGATTCAAACATGGACACACCCTGTTCTTGTTGTGGCACATTGAAGGTAGGATTACCTTGTTCATTGCTTTTTGCAATAATGTTCGTTTGCAATTTATTCTTGTACAAGCTTGTCTGTCTGTGAGATTGAGTTCACCTACCATAAACTCTTAAATTGAAATGATTTTTACTAAGCCATGATATTAATCTTTTCAATTACTTGCCATTTATTTGAAGCTGTTGATTAACGTGAGAAGTTATTGATGTTCAATATCTGCTGGTTAACTTCTACATACATGATACATGTCCAAATGTTTATCTGAGGTTTTCACACTTTTTTTTTTTTCTTTTGATCATTGTAGTATGCACACCAAAAATGTGTTCAAAGATGGTGCAATGAGAAAGGTGACACTACATGTGAAATTTGCCAACAGGTTTGTTCTACTGTATTATCTTATTCACACATTGGTTTTCTCATAATTTATTCAAAATTCATGAGAAAGTGTGTGAGTTTTTTCCCGCTGGTAACTACAGCAACTCAAACCTGGCTATACTGCACCTCCACTGCCTCCTCTATTACACTATGGTGCTTCTCAAACAAATTTTGGGTACATGCTAACTAATCATTGAATTCATAGTCCTAATATATATATATATATATATATATATATATATATATATATATATATTTCTTCTTTCTGTGATCAAATGATGATACAAGATTGTTATGTCAGAGGGGACTGGGAGATTTCAAGAAGGGACCTTCATAACCCTCAGTTCATAGCAATGTTTAGTGCTAATCATGAATTCCTAGACCTAGACTTTGAATATTCATCAGCAACCTCTGCAAGAAGCCTGATATTTTGCCGCATTGTTGCCATTCTTGTAAATTCCTTTTTCTCCCTAGACATGTATGTTTTGCATAAAAAACTTGTGATAAGTGAGAAATTATTATTTGACCGAGATCTTCTTGCGACAACTTTTATCCGTATGATGTAGCATATGGATCCAGATCATGTAATAATTTCTCGTGGTGATTCAGAGATGCAATAATTAGAAATTGATTAATACATAAAGATTGTGACACTAACAACTCTATATACTTTGCACATCATGTAAATGAATGGCACTGGCTGTTCCAGTATTGTGCTAATGTTACCTGTGTTCCATGCTTATATATTCTTACAATAAGATTGTTTCCATTTCTATTGCAGTTTCTTGGTCTTCTTCTTTTACGACATACACTTCCAATCCTATTCATACTCAGTGGAGAAAGAGCATATTCATTGATAGTGTTTATGGTAAGAGAATATATATATATATATGATACAAACAATTCAACATTTTGACAGCATTAATCTAAAAGAAAATTTAGTTGCTTCACTGCATTGCAGACAGTAGTATTGAGAAACATTGGAATGATTGTACCAGTTTATATAATGGGTAAAGCTATTATTGCAATCCAACAGTTTCAATACCAGGTAAGAAAAATCAATTTTTTTGTTCTTGATCATTTTCACCAATTTAGATGTGACATCCAAGTCCATAGTTTTTTTTTTCTTCCTTGGTACAGGGTCATCAGCATTCTCCTTTGCAAGCACACGAGGAAAATGAAATAGGACAGTCTCAGTTGCGTGTCATTCATTTAGAGTGATTCCGTGGTCAACATCTGATGAAGATAACTCTTATAAAGGGGAAAAGATAATTAAGAATGGAGTCACAATTATCTTTTATGTAAATGTAGGCGAAAACAGCACAAATTGAAGAGGAAGAATTTGAGTAATTACTCGTCTGGAAGTCCCATCAATTTAACTAGACGTTGGTGTATACAATATATATAACCCTTCTCCTTTGAAAGAAAAGGACGAGGGAGATCAAAATCACTGGCGATGTACTACAGTATAGTCATGACCAAATGTTTATAGCAAAATAAAATGGGTTGAATACCCCATTTTAATTTACATTTTGTTACTTCTTTTTTCCATTAACTACTCGTCACAATTGATTAATCTCAGTTTGTCACACACTGAAAAAGAAGTAATTTGGATATAGAATAATTAAGTAATTTTTAAAAAAATAGCCATATCAGGATAAGAAGCAGTCGTTATATACTATATCCAAAAATATGGTTTTGGCGATGAATTCACGTCTAATGTAGCATCAATGTGAATCAATCTTGAAGTTATTCTCAGTAACTTATGAATGCAGAATATAAATTTGATTTTGATCACAGTTTCAAACACGCACTATGATATTGTAAATTATGTGATGTCCGATAAAAAAGTAATATATCTTCATCAATAAATTCATTACAGCTCTAACTTCATCCAAAATAGTTAGAGGATTGAACAATTTGAATTAATACTTTATATGAGGATTGAACAATTTGAATTTTAAAAGCATTTTTTAAATCTGATTTACTAAAATAAAGTGAGTCAAATGATTATTCAACAGTTGCAAATTACCTTCAAGATTATCTTCAATTTCCTCGTTATTACCCCTCGGTAACCAGTTCCAGCAGTTTTCCTATTTTAAATCTATTATGCACATATTTTCAATATTTTGTGTAAAGAGCGTGTTTGGAAATTCTATTTATAATTTGTCCACTTTATATTTAGAAGCATTTACCATTACATCAGGAAAAGGAATACTAATATTCATAACTATCCAAATAAATCAATAAAAAAAATGTTGTATGTAATAACCAATTAAAAACGCTAATATATTTTGCTTCCAAAATCCAAGTTGCTTAGAGTGAAATCCATAAACCCTAAATCGAAAATTTCTATTGTAAGTTTTGCTTTTAACGTGAACTAAATGCCGAAATTTATTTTCATAAAAACTATAGACGCATGTTAAGACAAACAATTTCAAAACGTATAATTAGTCAATTGTGTGCCACACAATTTTAGATGTATTGCACGGGAGTTGAGTATGGAAATAAAAAGGCTATATTTTGTAAAACTGCAAATGTCTTAGAAAATTAAGGATGCAATTCGATCGTTCTTTCAAGTGTAAGGCAAATGCAATTGAAAACTCATTTAATCCAAAGACAAGTGAGAAATAACACCGACAAGACCACCATCTAAGGCCAAATTCTAGGACACAACAGTTCGTCGATCTTTGTTTTCCATTGCTCTTGCAACGTGGACGGAAGAGCTAAAGCAAAAAACAACCATAAGACGAAAATATGAACACACTGAGAGAGTCTCATTATCATAATTTAACGAGTCCTGAAACAAAGGCAAACCATCACATTGTCTAGTTTTAAAACAACGATCAATAACCTAAACGGCAAACCAGCCCTTTTATTCGGAATAAAAGACGCAAAGCAACAAAAGTAACAAGCTCAAGCACATCATTCATTATTCTTCATCCGATTCTGATTCTGCATTCTGTAGCCATTCAATGAACGGTTGAGCATTCTTCCAAATCTGAGAGTTCTTGTTATCACCTTTCAGTCCATTTTGATACCACTGGACTATGTGCTCTTCCTCTAACACATCAGCATCGTAGAGTGCCTTCAGAACCAAGGCAACTTCCTTCAACGCATTGGATGTAGACTTGCAAGAAAATTCCTCAATTGCACACAAGAGTAACAACTGGAAACCCTCTTCCTCCGCAACTGCAGCAGCAAGGTAGTTCTTCTTCTTAATTGCTTCTTTTGCAAACCCTTTCTCAATGCCCCCAAAAAGGGCTTCATACAGGGCACTCATCTTTTCCTGAGCTGATGCAGAAAGTGCGGCTAGATGGGACACCAACTCTTTTGCCTTGACACCTTTATTCAAATTTGCTTTGACTTCTGCAACCAGTGTCCTGTAGGTTAAAGAGTTACCATTCTCAGAATTGTTACTTACCTTGGTTGTGGCCTTCTTCTCTGGCTCATCTGTGGAAAGCATGACCATGTCAGCTGTCACGGCACTCAACTGTTCCTGGATTCGTTGACGAGCAGCCTCCAGTGATGTATCTGTTTGCCATTGTATGTCATCATCCTCATCTTCCTTGTCAAAAACCTCGTCCTTCTCATCAATTTGACTGTGAGGAGGAGATGGGCGCTCTTCGTCAGAGCCATTTGCCTTTTTCTTTGAAGAAGTAGATTTTGGCGCAACATCCTTGGAAGATGAAGTTCCTTTCTTCTTAATAACCTCTTTCTTCAGTTTTTTCTGTTCCTCATCAGCCATTTCACCTTCCTTCAGTCTCTCTTTCTCAGCTCTCCTCATGGCCTTCTTGTCTTTGGATCCTTTCTTTACTTCTGGAGGATTCTTAACGATGAAGGTAGTCAGCTTGTCTCTCATATCAACATCAGACACAAAACCACAAGCAGCACATTTCAGCTGGATCATTTGGTTCTTAGTAATTAAGATCTCAGTTTCAGGATTTCCACAACCATAACACTGGACATATTTTTTGATGAAGATCTCAAGAAGGCCAGCAAGTTTTGCAGTTTCATGCGCGCCATTAACATGGGAAGTCCCAGTTTTCTCATCAAATTTTGATTGGGCTCCAAGCTCACAACCAAAGTACTTTGTTGTATAGGAAGCTGGCCTAGCCAAGGCTTTTGCAATATCAACCATATTGACAATATTTGTTTTGATGCCATTACCTCTGCCCTCAATTTTGGTGATCATTCTAGGCATCTTGTACCTATAGAAGGCATCATCACTGTTACCGGCACCAATATTCTGCAAGGCCATGTTGAATCAAATACTGAACGTCTTAAGAAACACACTAGACAACAAAGGTGGCAGATGCTGAAATTCAAAGTTAACACAGTAGCAAAAATGATGATGATCAGCAGATTGTGATCACAAAGACCCTCCTTGACAAACTGTGGGCTGCAAACAGCAACTACAGAGATCAGAATGTTCCTGATAAGGTGCACGATGCATACAGCTGAGCCTTCTTGGCACCGGCCTGTTCTTTTTTCTGGAAGACGAAAAACACTCTCCAAGCAACTCAATTGCTCCCGAATGGATAATAGCCCGTTCAAACATGAAAGAAACTTCAACGTGACACCTTCACCTTGGAATCTGCTACTGCAGAACTTGCAGGATTCTGGGTCAAAAACCAGAAGCTACATAATTTCAATCACAATTCTCAACAAGCGTTTCCAAAAGGAGACAATATTATGAAGGTAAAAGGTATATATAAATTTGCAAACACAACGGCTGCAAGAGGTCGCAAAAATAATTAATTACATTGCAACAAGAAAAATTAGTATCAACTACAACTAGAAAAGGTAGCTAAATTCGCAACATAACACTTCAGAGAAGTCATCGAATAATAATGCCAAATACAACACGCCAAATAACTAAAAAAGGAATGGTTATACTGCATGTTTCATACACCTGAAGGCAAATTATAATCTTTCTTAAAAAGCACCTTACAAAATGGCTTAAATAATGGACAAGTGTTTCTATCTAACATCAAGTAGATCAGTGAAACAACAAAAACCAAGCCTAATCTAATACAGACGGATATAAAAGATAGATTAATGTACACCGTTTGGCTCCATTCGAAAACCATACCAGATAAATCCACATTAAAAGACATTTCAGACACCACCAACAGGCTTTGGCATGTACGTTTTGGTACCAATTATTTGAAAGAAATAATCACCATTTCTTTTTCTAAATAAGATGATACAAGATATTCCGAACATGCAGGTAAAAACCCTGATATCAAACTCATAATACAAATTAATTAATTTTAATATTAACAATCAATTATCGTAATACAAAAGAAATTTTCAAGTAAGAAAATAAGAAACAATCAAAATATGCAGGAAAAACCCTAACTATCAGTCAACAGAATATAAAATAATTTCAATCGTCAATAATACAAAATAAGTGTAATGCAAACAAAACAGATAGGTTAAGATTTACGGCCAAATGTTGGAGTATGACGGAAGATCGTTACACACGGCGATGTAATCAGGATATGGTTAAGAATCTTCAGATCTTAATCGCATTAAAATCTTAATGCATCATCATCAATAATAATAATAATAAAACAATAAAAATGGCCAAGAGATGAATCTATTAGATCGGATATAGATAAAACACGAGAGGGAGTACACGATCTAGGTTTTTCCAGGTGAAGCTTGACAACAATACAAACTATCGTATAGAAAAAAAAAATAATGAAATAAGAGGAACGAAAATTTCGAAAGAGAAAAATATAGGATAGAAAAGACGAAGAATAGAAGGGACGATACCTGCAGAAGATGTTGAAGGGAACGCAAGGCTGAAGGAATCGAATCGAATGACAAGAAAGTGATAAGAAGGTGCGGCTCTTTGTGGAGAGGTTGTGAAGGAGACGAGGCTGGAAAATTCTAATGCCCTTACGTCTATATATATATACCAACCAACGAAAGCCCTCATTATGTGTAAACTGCAAACTAGTCATTTAAATTTTTTTTAATTAATATTTTAATGCGTCTAGAGCATTCTTTTTTTTTCTTTTTTTTCTTTCAAAAGTATATTTTTTTATTCATTTTCATTTTTTATATCATTTCAGCTATCAGTTTATGAATTATTATCCATTTTTTTATGATTTTTAATATCCATGTATTCAGATGGTAAAATATTCACATGAGCAACTAATAAAAAATCACCTATGAATTATAAACTTTTGAATTAATTAGATTACCTTTTAGAAGATAAAATTATGTTAAATAGCATCTAATATTTACAAGTTTTTTAGAAAACAAAATATAATCAAATAATTTTTTTTCATAAGTTCAAATTCGTGTATACATAAATTAAAAAAATAGTAAATTTTGTTAAAATTAATTTATGTATAAATGAATTTTAATTTAACTGTTTTATTTTTTTATTTAAAAAAATTATAAAAATTTGTTAAAATACATATATGCATAGGCAACTCAATCGATATATATATATATATATATATATATATATATATATATATAT
This sequence comes from Sphenostylis stenocarpa, assembly GCA_963425845.1. NCBI lineage: Eukaryota > Viridiplantae > Streptophyta > Magnoliopsida > Fabales > Fabaceae > Sphenostylis > Sphenostylis stenocarpa. Next base: position 20,485,976 of record OY731398.1, read on the forward strand.
ATATATATATAAATTAAATGTATATTTGATTATGGGAAGATATATAATAATTATGTAATTATATAATCAATTATTTACCTAACTATTTGTCCTTAACTTTAATAAAAATATTTATCTTTAATAATAATTATTCAACCTACCAAATTTCATAATAATATTACGTAAAAATTTATTAAAAAATATATTTTAATAATTCTAAAACATTGGTTTTAAATATATTATTATTGTTATAATATGATTAAAATATCTATTAATAATTAAATAAAATATGTGAAAATAATATTTTTAGTTATAATATATATATATATATATATATATATATATATTTCTAGTTTTAAAGTATATAATAAAGTAATTTTTTATTTTCATATTATTAATTTTTTAAAATAAATTTTTTCGTATGTATCACATTTTTTATTTTTAGTCTTTATATGTATTACAAGTTTTTTACTCTTCATATATATAATTTTTTTTCTTCTTTTTCAAATATATAATATCGTAATAAATTTTTTTATATTATATTATCTCCTCTTAATAAAAAAATATACTTTATCTAATAAAAGATAACAGATAATATTATTTTATTAATGATAAAAAAATATATTTTATATAATAGATTATATAAATGACTATATTATATTCAACAGATAATATTATTGTATAAGTTATGACACTAAAAGTGTTTAGAAAACAATCTTCTTAGAAATAAATATTCCATCTAACGAACATTTATACTAATAAACATATAATTTTTTTTAATATTAAGATCTTATTATTTTATAAGTGACAACACGGTTAACAAATATTTTATATAATAATATAAATAATTATATTTATTTGATAAAATGATAAAATATAATATTATTTGATAAACGATAGAAAAACAAATATATTGAAAAAAAAAAGATATCTTTTATATAATACATTGTATAGATAATTATGTTTTATTTGATAAAAAATAATATTATCTGACAAATTATGATACCGAAAGTAAAATAGTTAAAAAGAGTAAAATTATTTTATATAATAAAATAAAAGTATTTATTTCATCTATCAATACATAAATAATTTTTTTTCCTTGTTAAGATCTTATTATTACAGAAAAGATAATAGTTAAAAGAAAGTATATAATATGTAGATAATATATTATTATTATAATAAATAATATAAATAAATATATTCTATCTAACAAAATAGATGATACTAAAAATAAGTTATGATATAGACGTAAACATATTCCATCTAACAAACATTTACCAGTAAACATATAGTTATTTTTTTTCATGATTTTTTTCATTTGAATGAATTTTTTACTTCTAAATATTAAGCATCCCATATAATTGAAAGTTCCCTACATTGTTTATGATAATAAACTGAATCCTTTTTCACTTGTTGAATTTTATTGATGAGTTTAATGTTTCCCTAAGAAGTTAATGAACGTTGTTTGTTAAGATTAAGACATATGATTTTTAGTGATAATAGAGTAGCCGAACTAACATAATTAAGTATTAAAATGTTGGTTAGATTTCAAACAGAATATTGGGCTAATGAATACTTGTAGGCCTACACCTCAACATTGAATGTCATGGTTGTGTCGAATACTTTGATACTATTAGTGCCAGAATCACACCCAATAGGCCTAAAATATGCCTAACCCATAATCGTTATCATGGAAGCTATGTGGGAGCCACATCCTATTGTGGGAGCCACATCCTATTGTGGGAGTCACATCCTTTATGAAAACCTCACCAACAAGGCATGGCAACGGGCGGGGCGGGCGGGTTTTGCCTCTCCCGTCCCCGCCTCCGACTTTTTTAACCATCCTCGTCCCGCCTCCGATCTCGCCGGTTAGAATTAAGTCCCCATCCCCGTCCCGCTGGTTTCGGGTTCCCGCCTCGCCCGTCCCCAATTTATATTATTTTTAAAAAGATAATTATATTTATAATAAATTAATTTTACTATGTATTTTTATATATAAATAAATATTTATAATTTATAGTTATTATTAATTAAATATACATTTTAATTTATTATATTTATATTAAAATATATATGTAAAAGAAATATTTAATTATTTTTTATTTATATATATATATATATATAATATTTATAACATTATTATTATTATTATTATAACATCTGTATTCAAATATTTGAATATTTATAACATTATTATTATAATACTTGTATTCAAATATTTAATTATACATATAAGTTAATTCATTTTTAAGTTGTCAATATATAGTTTATAAGAAAATATTTAATAAGTTAATTCTTATTTAATTAGTTTGAAGTAATAAAAGTTTAAATTATTAATTTCTTTTAATCCTTTAAAATGCAATTATTTTATTAAGATAAAATTTGATATATGATAAATAAGCATAATAAAATAAAAAAATATGGCATAATAAATATAAATTATAAATAAACTAATATTAGTTACTACTAAGATTGATGTAAAATATTTAGAAAAAGATAAAGAAAAAAGATTAACTTTGTGTTCATCAAATTGGTTGAAAAGATTGAAAAAAAAAACAAATTGATGGGAGAGACTAAGAAAATGTGAAAAACTGAAAGATAAGGAAGAGAATAATATAATAAATTAATTGATATAAAAGATTGAGAAAGATAAAAAAAATTAAAAAGTGGGTAGAAGAAAAATAAAAATTGGTGAAATATAAAAAAATAACCTTATATGTAATAGAAAAAGAAAATGAAATACTTTTAAAATATTAATATTTTAAAATTTAAATTTAAATATAAAGTCGTGACGGGATGGGGCGGGGTCGGGTGGGATTGCATTACCCATCCCCGCCCCCGACTTTTTAAAGCGGGGAAAACCCGAACCCGACCCCGCCCCCGGTCAACTCGGGGTTTCCCCGTCAAACTCGGGGCGGGGACGGGTCGGTCCCCACGGGTACGGGTTTAATTGCCATCCCTACCAACAATCCAACAAAGCTACAATGGGTAAATAAAAGGATATTATAAAATTTCAAGAAGGTTGCCTGACAGAGGCTATTGTCGGAAAAATAATCTTTTTCCTATGCAAAAGCTTCCCTCCCAAACAATCCAACAAAACTAAAAGGATAATGAAAGTTATATTATAAGATGACATGCAATTTGACTCAAACGATAATCGTAAATTAATAGTTCAAATCGTTATCGTAACCCCCAATCAAAACCCTCCCACTATATTCTCACAAAACTAAAAGAGGTTAATAAAAAAACCATTATAAACTGTCTTTTAAGTACTTCCTGCAAGTAGAGAATGATCATAGGTATCAACCACATTTGAACAAACGATTAGACACAACAGAAGACACAAATTATATTATCAAGACACGATTTATTAAAGCATAAAACATAATCATCAAAAACTAAAATACCAAGAACCAAAACACTGAGTAGTACATGTTACTATAGTCCAGACAGGTATGCACCCTTCGCGACAAGCATAGATAGTGTAGTAGTTCAACACATAGGTCAACAAAACCCTTTATTGGAAATAAAAGACATGACATGACACAAGCTAATATAAGTAACGGAAATTGTAGAAAATATTCTTCCTCCATGATAATGAGGACATATTATTCTTCATCCGATTCTGATTCTGCGTTCTGAAGCCAGTCAATGAAAGGTTGAACATTCTTCCAAATCTTGGAGTTCTTGTTATCTCCTTTCAGTCCCTTTCCATACCACAGAACTATGTGCTCTTCCTCCAACACATCAGCATCGTACAGTGCCTTCAGAACCAGGGCAACCTCCTTCAAAGCATTGGAATTAGACTTGCAAGAGAATTCCTCAATAGCATGAAGCAAGAAAATTTGGGATCCCTCAGCAACAGCAGCAGCAAAGTAGTGCTTCTTCTTAAGAGTTTCTTTAGCAAAACCTTTCTCTATGCCCTCAAATATAGCTTCCACCAGAGCATTCATCTTATCCTGAGCAGGTGCAGGAAGTGCTGCAAGATGAGAAAGCAATTCACTTGCCCCAAAACCTTTCTTCAAATTTGCTTTCACTTCATCAACGATAGTCCCGTAGTGTATTGAGTTACCATTCTGAGAACCACCATTTTCATTTCCTGCTGTTTTTTTTTTCTTCTCTGGTTCATCTGTAGAAAGCATAACCATATCAGCTGTCACAGTACTTAACTGTTCTTGGATTCTTTGACGAGCAGCATCCAGTGACGTATCTGTCTGCCACTGCACACCATCATCATCATCATCTTCTTCATCAGGAGCCTCCACTTTCTCGTCAATTTTTCTTTGAGTAGGTGATATGCGGTCTTCATCAGAACCACTTCCTTTCTTCTTCGAAATGCTGGATTTTGCAGTGCCATCCTTTGAAGATGAAGAAGCTTTCTTCTTAACCTCTTTCTTCACTTTCTTCAGCTCCTCATCAGCTGCTTCACCTTCCTTGAGTCTCTCCTTCTCAGCTCTCCGCATGGCCTTCTTGTCTTTGGATCCTTTCTTTACTTCTGGAGGATTCTTAACGATGAAGGTAGTCAGTTTGTCTCTCATATCAACATCGGACACAAAACCACAAGCAGCACATTTCAGCTGGATCATCTGGTTCTTCGTAATTATGATCTCAGTTTCAGGATTTCCACAACCATAACACTGGACATACTTCTTGATGAAGTTCTCAAGAAGGCCAGCAAGCTTTGAAGTATCATGTGCTCCATTGACGTGAGAAGTCCCAGTCTTCTCATCAAACTTAGACTGGGCCCCAAGTTCACAGCCAAAATACTTAGTGGTGTAAGACGCTGGCCTTGCCAATGCCTTTGCAATATCAACCATGTTGACAACATTAGTTTTGATGCCATTACCTCTGCCCTCAATTTTGGTAATCATCTTAGGCATCTTGTACCTGTAGAAGGCATCATCGCTGTTTGCAGCACCAATGTTCTGTAAAGCCATGTTGACTTATAAAGTTTAATTCAGAGGCAGCGAATGCTAGAATTCAAGCTATACAAAGCTTTGCAACTTCGGCCTCAAAAGTGGTGGGTACCCCGGAAGAATCCCCTTCAGGGATAATGGAAGGTGGCCAACCGCAACCGGAAAACTGAATAAATTTCTGGTATGTCTCACGATGCATACAGCTAACTCTCTGCTGTGATGAGGGTCTATAATTTTTTCGGGAAGAAGAAAAATACTCTCCAAGCAGCTCAGTTGCTCCCAAATGGATAGTAGCCTGATCAAACATGAAAGAAACTTTAACGTGATGCCTTCACCTTCGAATCTGCCACAGCAGAACTAGCACGGATTCCAAGCCAACAACAGGAGGCTTCAACAACACCTATAATTCAAATCCAGAAAAAAACAATGGTTAAAATTAGAACATCGAAACTCAAGGCAAGTCCTAAACATAAATAATAATATATTGATATTAATGAACAATACCGAGCCAAAACCCCTCATCAAAAACCAACTCATATATCAGGTCAATGGAAAACCAAGCACATATATTATGATTCCCACCAACTCATATATCAGGCCAATGAAAAAACCAAACACATATATTATGATTCCTATGGTTTTCCATACACCGATGACTATCAAAACCTAACACTTATAATTTAATTCAATTAAATTAAAGGCGTAATCGAATTAGCATAAAAAAACATAACTGAAACATTGAAACCCTAAAAACACATGTCGAACCGCTTAACACTAACATTAAGAAAATGCGTGGTGCTGAGTGTCAACTATTATTGTCATTGTAGATATAATTAATATTACGAATATGATATGAAAGAAGATGTAAGTGAATCGTAAGAATAAAAGTAAAAAAAAAAAAACCTGAGATCGGAGAACGAACGTATTACGAGCAAAGAGAACAAGATAGGAATTAGGGATAGAGTTTGAGGCGGCGCTGTACATCTGTGTTCTGTTCTCTTCATATTTATAGTATAAAAATTAAAATACAGTGTTTTTTTTGGTTTGTTGGGCTTTCTGTTTATATTTTGTGGTATTAAAATTACCACATCAATCTTCACTGGGATTCCATCTTGGCCCTTCATCATGATAACTCTTCCAACCTTTTTCGCTAAAAAAACAAATTAAAAACAAACATGGTAAATCAATATACGTCAGTCATCATTGGCCATTTGATACAAGTTTTTTCAGTAAAATTTTGTAGATATAATATATAATAATTAAAAAAAATAAAAATGAAACGTGATAAGGATTTTTAAATTAATAAGAATAAGATTCTAAATTGGATGAATAATATACTAGAAGGAATGAAAATAGTGAATTTAATTTAAAAAAAAACTGTCAAACAGAACAAAGATAAAATAATTTTTTTTAATAATAAAGGTTTTTTTTCATAAAATAAGCATTTGCTCTTAATTTCTCAAATAATTATAGTTAGAAAGAATACGTTAATTTACATTGTTACCGGTAATATTGTTAAAAATGTAATCCGTTAAGCTAAAACGTGAAAAGGCATGCGTGGAACACTAATTTGTTCTCTTCTCCTTACTTGACGTTAACGTAACAAAAAACAATAGATTTTTATATAATAAAAAATGAAGAAACTGTTTTGTAAGAAACAGAATCAAAACTGATTAATTTAACCCAGTCTGAAAATATATTCAAGTATTATTATTATTGTTATTGTTTTTATTATAAAGCAAAATATGATATAGGCTTAGATAATTTTCAATGTTTAAATTCAAAATTTATTGCCCATCTATATGTAAAAAAAATATATATATATATATATATATATATATATATTGAGTTTTGTATTTTGTGATGTGTCATGTGTGGGCCTAATGATTTTCAAATACATGCTTAGTAGAAATTTATAAAACCTGAAAGTCCTAAACCTAATTGTCAACTATGAAGCAAGTTTAAAACTGACTTGGGTGGGGTTGGGTAAGCCCAATAAATCTCCAACAACGTTAACAAATCCGATTGGGTCTGACCCACTGATGGAACAGGGCCCATTTTGCATTTTCTTTCAATTTTCAACGTTCTCTACTGATTTTCTATATGATTGCAAAGAACGTCAATATTATAACGCATTAAACAATATTTTTTATACAATTGACTAAATTTAAACCTTTAATATGGTAAATTTATTGATAATTATTTAAAGTCAAACTATAGTTTTTATTTTATTTTTATCAACCAATAGTGTGAACACGTTTACACCAATAGAGTACAGCTATTAAATATTTATTTAGCAAATTATTATGGGAGAGCTTATATGTATTATAAATCTAACATAAAAACTAGTTGAAATAATTTAGGTTTAGATGAGGAGGTATTGAACTGATGCATAGATTTGCCTCACGTATGCTACAATTTACATGTTATGACCATGGTTTTATTGAATGCAGGATTATTCATTCATCGAAGATAAGTATGTGAGAAATTCATTGAATAATCCCTGGTTGCAATACAAAAGAATATCATTTTTTTTTCAAGAATAGTGGAAAGCATGTAAAATATCGCGATTAGACAGTGGTGACTCTTTCTTTTGTTGTTGTTGAAGAGTAAAACGACACACGCTGACTCTATTAAAAAAAAAAACCGACAAATCGACCAAAAAACATAGACAAATTATATTTAAAGTATTTCTTTTGTAACAAATACCGCTTGCCGACTATGTCTTATAAAACTCATGCAATTTCTGAAGACTATTGTGGTAAGTAATGTTGAATGTGTCAAGTACTGTTTTCATTAGTTACTACTTATTAAAAATAGGAGATATGTGTTTACAAGATTATAAAAATTAATATACATGCACCAAATATATCTCTCTCTATATATATAATAATTGCATTTGATATATTGGATGAATCTATAATAAAGTTATGATTATTATCTATAATTTGTTTACAAATAGAACAAATCTATTTGAATTTAATTTTATTTAATGTTGTCATATAATTTTGTTTTCTAATTTTTATTATAATATTTGATGTGTTGCACATTTTAAGTGATTTGAAGGATACTAATTTAGTTAAATATCGACCTTTAAAGTAATAATTTTGAATATATTTTTGTTTATTTTAAATATATATATGTTGGAAATATAATATAATGATATTTCTTGAACAAAGAGATAAAGTTTAAGTTTATGAAATAAAAGGTTTATAAATTTGTGAAATTAAAAAATAAATATTGCATTGAATTTTCCATAGAGGGTATAATAAAGTAAAGACGCCCGTGAGTTGAAGTAATCCAGGAATAGATAACACCGAAGTGAGGGTGTAATAATTTATTAATTGGAAGCATGACTTTTCCCACGCCCTTTCTTCTTCACGTACGCGGCATTAGCTATTTGATTTGTTATTATTATAAATGAAATCCTTTCCCCACAAAGCATGCCATTAAATCTGCATTCTTGACCCCTAAAACACCCTTTCTGGTGTCGTATAGGAGAACTCAAAGGGTACCTGCAACCCTAACAATCCCATAAATTTAAGCTACTCCTATTCCTCTACCTTGCTAGCTTCCACCATTTTGTTTCAACAGTGCTGACATGGCTGCTTCTCTCCCTTCTTTCTTTTCTGTTCAACCAAGACGACCATGTCTCTGGAGAAGCAATACACGTCCACGCCAAAAGTTTATCAAAGTTCAAAGCTATCAAGATGAAGGTCATCATGATCAGCTTCTCTTTCATTGTTTATTACTGGTTTTCTTTTGCATTGATTATTGATTATATGATGATGATGATGATGATGATGAATGAACAGGGAGATCGACCAACATAGATGCGAATTTGGATGTTCTAAAGAAGAGGATAGACATGGTGAGGGCGAAGGAGAGATTGGAAAGGTGTTGCACATCTCAACATGGTTGGAATTATGTCCCACTTTCTAACCACAAAACCAAACCAAACAAAGACGACTTCACCTTAATTGAGTTCACTAGTTTGGTTTGTGGGACTCTTGGTCTCACTTGTTTTTGTGGAACACTCTTCATTTGCCTTGTTTCCCTACTTGTTCATCTGCAATTGTGATTCAACTCTTTTTTCCTCTTCAGTATGTAACTGTATAAAGCTCAAGAACATTTGGTTTTCTCTTTTCTCCATTGATCGTATTGTATGGTGGAAATTGTGAGGGGATTACAATTATTTTAGTTATTGAAACCCTATTTAATGATGAGTTTGAAAGTTTGTTGAAATATACGTAACTGGAAGCATCCTCCCTTTTTATTGAGTGATGGGCAAACATGCACCCTCAATGCTCTTGTTCAGTGTCCAATCTTTATCAACAATTATAAAAAATCATCTCAAAATATAATGTATATTTATCTCCAACATATTTAAATTAATTTAAATAATTTCAATTAAATCGAACTATGTTTTTAGTGATATCAATAAGGTGATTTAGTTATTATATTTATATGAAAAATTATTTTACCATTGAAATCAGATAAGGATTAAGTTCATATGTAAAAATCATATCATAGAAGGAGTTAAAGTTTCATTTTTCGTTTTCTCGCCATAATTGAAAACGTGCATGAAGCAAATAAAGTTATTTTCCTTATTACATATGGCCATATATAAACGACAATTTTGAGTTATTTGTGTTCTTTAATGGCTCACGGGTCCTTTACTGGGAGGTAATGGCCATTCATAAGCGACAATGTTCCCTTCTTTAATCAACTCTTGCGCCATTTCTTTGTTTCTTTTTCACAGTATCATGTACAAATCTCTCACCTCTTCATTTTCTGTATCTACTGCAATTCAAAAATTTACATTCATACACTTCTCTCAGAGTCTCTGATGAAGAATTTTGTATTGATTCCCATAACGTGGTTGACAAAGTTTTGAGTTTTTGTGGCCAGTCTGTTAAGAGGACGATGATTTTTGGGTAACAAGCTGTCGAATATGAAATGATAATAATAATAATAATAGCATGAGAGTTAGTAACATTAATTAACATTACACAATCACATGAGAATAACAACTGTGCCAAATGGATGCTTTCTAATATATTTCTGTTTCTTAATTTCTCACTTTTTTTTCTTGTTCTTTCTTGTCTTTGAAGTTTAAGCCCCTTCCTTAAAAAACTGACTATGGTGTCTTCACTTGATGCACCACACATAACTGCGTTCATGTTCCATTCTATCCTTACTTTTGATCTTTATATTTTAAATATTAATTGATTTATTACTTCAAAAAACATATATATATATATATATATATATATATATATATATATATTATATATATATATAAATTATTAAATATTAAATTTAAGTAATAAATTAACTACCAAATCAAAGAGCATGACCAACTTTGACTTCTTCAAAAGTATATTTAATTTTGATTAAATGTTTTGAAAGTTTCTTTCTCCATCCACTAATTAAGAATTTGTTACCGTTAGAATGACTAGGTTTATAACTTTATAACTTATTATAAATTATATAAGTTATAATGTATATAGCAAAATATAATATGTATAAAGTTATAATATATATAATTTATTTATGTAAAAATGTTATATAGAAAGATATAAATATATATTTATTAAATTTTATTATATTTATAAAAATAAAAATAAATATTTAAATATTATATATATATATATATATATATATAATAATATAATTATATAAATATATTTTTATGTTATTTAAAAAAATATATTTATATTTATTTCATATAATTATATAAATAAAATTTTTAAATATATATATATATATATATATACTATTTATATATTTATTTTATTTTAAAAATTAAATTAATTAGTGAGGTTGAAAATGATGTTATTCTGATAGAATGATGTTACCTCTAAATTATAAATTTAAAATTTAAAAATGGTGCTAATCTAGTAAATGTTGGTGAATATTGATAGAATAATGTTATTTCTGAATTATAAATTTAATAACATACTATCGAAGAAAAAAATATAATTATTTAACATCACGTTAATAACTCTTTGATTAAAAATTTTCTATATTAATTTTGTTAGATATTAAACATGATTAGTATTTTTCTTGATTTTGATTTTTTTAGTATTTATCTGGTTTATTATTTGAATCACAATTAGTTAATGAAAAATATTGAGAAACTAGTTATATTTTAAAATTACAATACAATAGTTTAAAAATAATAATCTTACAGACACTCTAAAAAATATATTTATGATTTTTTTTATTCATTAACTTGTGGAAAATGTCTTATAGTTAGTTAAAATTTTCTCAAAGACTAATCTCTGTTGGAAAAATTTCCACGAATATTTTCCAAAAAGAAAACTTATAATAAATTTTTCACAGACAAATTTCTTTCGGAAAATAATTTCGTATGAAAATTAAATCTTTTATTATGAGATATATATATATTCACGAATTTTAAATGTTACCTGCTAGTGTTGTTCATAGAAAATAACAAATTTTCGAAGATAAGTTTGTAACGAAATTTTGGGATAGTTTATTAAACATTTAAAGTTAAACTTTCATGTCACTACTATGCATATATAGAGAGAAAGAACACAAGTTCATATATTTTGTCATTTCCTCTTATTATCAGGGACGAAACCAGCAAATAGTTGCTAGGAAATACAAAAACGAAAAATTTGCAAATAAAATAATTTGAAAATATTATTGTAACTATATATGGAGTTGGATCCATATGAGTTTTCAAAACCTAATTTATTTAAACTTTAAAGAAAAGTACAAAATTTATGACTTGATTACCTTTGAAAACATTATCCAATCGCTTTGTTTAATTATATTGTTAGGTTGATCTCATGGGATGCAAATTCAGCTAATGAAATCACAAAATCCAAATCCGGTGTCGTTTTTGAATAGTTAATTCAGAATTTATTGAAAAAGACGAACCGGGTAATGTTATGGTGCACCAACAGAACCGCGTAAATTTTGGAGCCATTAGTAAATTTAAAATATTATTGCAAATAACAAAAATAAATAAATAATATTATCCTTTAATCTGTTTATCATATTTTTATGTGCATCACTTCGTTGCTATCTTCGATCTTTCCGAATCCTTATTATTTTTATTTTTTTCTTTTATAAATCCAATTCAAAATTAGAATAATCCTAATGAGTTATTTTTACATGCTTTAATTTGTTACTATCAATTTTTTTATAACTGTTTTTTTTATTAGATAATTTTATTCTTTTTAAATTATTATAATTTAATTATCTGATAAAATACAAAGGGCTTAACTTTTCTACTAAAAAATTTCATAACCTCCTCACAAAATTAACAACATTCATAAATTAATATAATTCTCTTATACTATTAAATATTTTTATTTTTCTACACAATTTTTTTAAAATTCCTAAACCCTAAACCTAAGTATCTCAAAATCAGTACAACATATATAATCTAGCATCAAGATGTGCCCACTGTGGGCTTAGTTAATTTTTTGGTGCCCACTGTGGGCTTAGTTAATTTTTTGGTGCCCACAGGTACACACAGTGTGGGCTTAGTTAAATGTTGCCGTTCAGGCTTAGGCGTTCCACAGACTAAACATAAAGAGAGGGTGGGATGAAGGACTAAGACTAATGCTGTGAAGATCTGAAGGGAGAAAGGATAACATTAATTTCACTTCTTCCACAGGAGCAAAAGAGAATGATAATAAATTTCAAATTAATGTACTTTTTATTATATGTTTTTTTTATCTTTCTAATTTTCTCATCATATTTTTTATTCTTTTTCGTAAACATTTAACTTATGTTTAATAAAAAAAAACAGCCATAGGTAAGTGGAAAAAGAGAAAGAGGAGAAAAATAAAACGAAAATAAGAATTATTTGGTGAAAAATAAATACTAAAAAAAAATGTTTGGTTCAAAACATTTGTAAATAAAATTACATTTTCCCCCTTTTAATATCAATATAATTTTCACCGTAAAAGTGTTTGACATGATATACTGAACTAAGGAATAACTATAATATATTATGTGAATTTTCCAGTGATTTTAATCAGTTGTGCATATGGACATAATTGATTATATATATGTCCTTGCAGCTACCTTTCATAATATATATATATATATATATATATATATATATATATATATATATATATATATATATATATATATTCATTCGAGGAGTTGGGTGATGGATCACAAAGTATACTCCAAGAAAGAGGAAGACTGTAATATGAAAATTTTATGCCATCTCCATTGTGACAAACAGATGGAGCTCACTCTTTTCCACAGACTTCCATCCTCCTCCTCTTTCCTGATTATTTTAATTGTTCAAAAAATAACGTTAATTTTCACTTCATTTTATTTTACATATATTCATTCATCCAATTTCTCTATTCTCGACCACACAAAGCATTAGACTGCACAAAAACTATAAAAATGGTAATCGTTTTGAATCAAAACAAGGGCAAAAGTGTTATTATCGCTGGATTTGGTTCTCATATTACCATCAATATTGCTGCTTTCTAAAGTATTGCGGTAGACACTAGAAAATGGAGAAATAAAGTCGTAATAGCTATCGCCACAGCTATTATGTTGCAGTTAAACAATACTTTTCTGCTAACCATTTCTAATTTCTAATTGATCATATGATGTTCCATCCCATTCATTTACAGTCCCATCCGGTATAATAGTAAAGTTCGCAATAGTTGGGGGAAAATTGCATTGGATGCTTCATATGTTACTATTGCTGGGGAGACCAACAACAAAGACCATAATATACTTACAACTCATGGAATCTATTCCCGAGGCCAATTGACACAAGCATAAAATATCAATATTAACAAAATTTCGAAAGGACGGAACAGTTGTTTGCATGCATCCTCTGTAAATATGTAGACCTACAACCAAAACATAAGTTAATCAAATTAGCAATAAGGCATTACGAATTTAAGTCCATTGTAACTCTCAATGCTTAGGACAGGGAAACTAACCTCATTGTTCTGGCGATGATATTTGAGAGTCAATTCAGAATTTGGACAATCAATTCGGAATAATCTTCAACAGCTCAATATCAAACAAGAGAGTCTTGTCTATCAACCCTTGATTCCTCAACACAAAATCCAAGGCTCGTTGGCCCTGTAAAATATATTTGCATTGCATCTTCCTCATAATCCATTCAGATAGTGGATGAACATAGACATTCACTTACCGAGAACGTTGTTGGTCTTGGGGCACCCTTACTGAAATCATTCTCAGGATATCCAAGTTCCGGGGGCACAATTATCCTACATCATTGACAAACATAATGAAATTTGCATCTCTCTCCCTATACGTTTCTTTCCTCACAATATGAAACTAAAATACATTTGCCTACATTTTCTTTCGTATTCAGATTTTTAATGGAATAAAATGATTGATTCATAATTTCAATTCAACTAATGAAAGTCAGGATGTTCCCCAAATTCAGAGTTAAAATTGACAAAGTTGCAGCTCAAAAAATTAAATTATACTTCATGGACTTACAACTGCTAATTGTAGGCGTGATATGAATGACGCTATTTTCCAATTAGATGTAATCCAAAAAACTACTCTTCGCAAAAGAAATAAACTTCAGTTCAGGCTATTGAAATGGCAAGAAGGAGTTGCTCAAAACTGATATCAATGGACAAATATTTTCTCAATATACTCACACATAATAAAAAAAAAAACAGAGGAAGAAAATTTAAACTTTCTCTTAATATTTCATTCACTTTTAAAATTTGTGTATAACCATGCATTGGGTTTACCTATAGACTACAATATAATAATAGTAAATATTTCCTAACCACAAAGAAAGTTACACTACGTGATTTGTTTACAATTTTTTAGTTTTGAGTTTTTCCATAAATGGTACCTACTACATTTTTTTTGCCTCCTAATAAGCTAATGAGAGTTGAAAGCTTTCCAATGAGGTATTGTATGGTCCAATAACAAGATGCGGTGCATATACTTGATTTATTTTTGACATTGCCTCCCTTAAATCAAGTTTCTACCATTCCAAACATTTTCTTCAACTTGTAAAATAACTCAGTTTTCAGTGGTTTTGTAAAAATATTTGCAACTTGTTCTTCAGTTGGAAGATATTCGATTACAACTTTTTTCTCAGCTACTAGTTTTCAGATCTTGTGAAACCTAATATTTATGTGCTTAGATCGTCCATGAAAAACTGGATTTTTGGATAGTGCAATTGCAGACTTGTTGTCACAAAATATCACTGTAGGAGTATCTTGCTTCTGATGCATAAGTTCAAACATCCTTCTCATCCATATTGTTTGTGTAGCACAACTTGTTACAGCTATGTATTTTGTCTCCCCTATTGAGAGTACAATTGTTGACTGCTTCTTTGAGGACCATGATACTACTCTAGTGCCTAAATGAAACGTGTACCCCGACGTACTTTTCCTTGTTTCAATATCTCCTGCCCATTCACTATTTGTGTATCCAATCAGCTTTACATTAGAATTATTAGCATAAAAAATTCTCTCAGTCAGAGTACCTTTGATGTATCTGAGGATTCTTTTTGCCCCTTATAAATGACATGCAAGTGGTTCTTCCATGAATCTACTGATCAATCCTATTCCAAATACAATATCTGATCTAGTGGCAATTAAATATCTGAAACTTCCAATCAAGCTTTTGTAGTATGTTGAATCAACCCTTCTTTCATCACTATCTCTTTTCAACTTTTTCTTTAACAGGTATTGAGATTGACTTTGAATATTTCATTCTGAATTTCTTCAAAATGTCTATAGCATACTTCTTTTGAGATATAAGAATTTCATCATTTTGTCGAACAACCTCAATGCCAAGAAAATATGACATTAGACCCAAATTTGTCATATAAAAACATTGAACCATGGCCTCCCTGAATTCTGCAATCATCTTTGGATGTCATATTTTCTTGGCATTGATGTTGTTCAACAGAATGATTGAATTTTAATATCTCAAAAGAAATATGCTACAAGCATTTTGAAGAAATTCAAAATAGAATATTCAAAGCCAATCTCAATACCTCGAGTCCAATTGTTCCTATAACTAGGCTTCTCCGAAATCCAGCAATTGACGTGTAACAAGGTTTTTCGTGCTCTGATACCAATTTGATATCAGTGGGACAAATATTTTCTCAAGACACTCACACGCAATAAAAGAAACAGAGGAAGAGAATTTAAACTTTCTTGATAGCTACCTCTTCCTCTTCCTCAATTGGCAGGTACAAAATTATCTTCATCTCTTCCTTGATTGTTTGGTCTGAATTTGTTGTTTCTCCACTGATTAAAATTACCACGACCTCTTCAATCGAGGAAGAGGGGCAAGCAATAACTTCTCAGAAGATGAAAATCAGTACCAGGATATTGGTGAAAATTCTAATAACCCACAAAGTTTATTTTTGACAAGCAATAACTTCTCAGAAGATGAAAATATCTGGTATTTAGATACTGGGTGCAGTGATCATATGCAGGGTTATCAGACTCGAGAGTCTATGTTGACTCGTGAGAGCTTCGTAGACTCGACTCGTAAACCCGACTCGTAGACTCGTAAAAGTCTATTTCATATGAAAAATTCTATATAATAATACAAATTCAGAATTTCATCATCACAATTAATGAAAATAAAAAACAATAGTTCAATAATTTTAAAATAACTTGGTTCAACACACATGATTGTTATATAAGTTCAAATTACAGCAAATACATAAGTTAATACAAATCACCAAAACATAAATAACTTCAACTTTCTAGCTCCAACCCTCTAATTATATCATCTCCAACATCATCATCATCATCTTCTCCATCACCGTCAACCTCTTCCTCGGACGATAAGAGTGCATCACCAACATTGGCATCAAACACTATATTATCAAGGTCAATTGGCTCTAAAGTAGGATCAACTGAACTTAGTTTAGCTATGTCAACATTTTCCTCATCACCTTCACTTTGAACTGGCTCAATCCCAACATTATCACCATCTTTTGTTATCCATTCATCATCAGACTCAATATTATCAAATGAGAGAGCAACTGTTTTCCTATTTTGTTTATTTTTGAGCTTCAAGTTGTACATGACATAAACCAAGTCATTCATCTTTTGCTGGTGCAAACGGTTTCTTCTTTTTGTGTGAACCTATAAATAAATATGAATGCTTAAATACAAAAAATAAAAAACAAATAATAACTTAACAAATTTGACTTACCATTTCAAATGAGCTCCAATTACGCTCACACCCAGAAGAGCTACAAGTTAAGTTCAAAACTCGAATAGCAAATCGCTTCAACTTTGGAGTTCCATCTCCAAACATCTCCCACCATTCTCCAGGAAACATAACTTTCCTACAATCTTTTGCATTTTCCATTGAGAAAAGTCCTTTTGCAAAATGAAACTCTAGAAGTTGTAAATTAATTTTTTTCCTTTCTGCAACATCCTTGACCAATCTTTTCATGCATTCAAACAACCCTTCTTTTACCTCCACATCATTTCTAAAATTAGGTTCATAGTGCATATGAGGGTTAAGGTAATATACAGCCGCATGCAAAGGTCTATGAAGCTGATTATTCCACCTCTCATCAATTATGTTCCAAACAGGTTCATAACTACAATGATGCAATCATGCAATGTTAGAAATAATTACACAAAATAAAGAATGAAAATCTGAAAGAGAGAAGGTTTATAAATTTTACCTTTTCTTAATATTATTAAAGTTAAATTTGATTTTCTCTTTGGCAAAATCCATTTCTTCATAAATGAAACCCATTGCGGGTTTTATATCTGAATCCACTAATCGAAGGACCACCATCAAAGGGGCAGCAACTTTGAGACAAATGATTACATTCTTCCAGAACCGACTATCTAATACCACATGCTCAATTTTTCTCCCTTCTATTGAAGTTCCAAATTTGCTTGATTTCCACTCATCCGAGCTAAAGAAGCTCATCAATGATGCTTTCAATTCATGAAGACATGCAAGAGTTAGATAAGATGTGACAAATCTAGTCATACCTAGCCTTATCAAGTCTCTACCTTTGGTAAACTTCTTTAACATACTAATTAGCATTGCTCTACCATAAATGTAGGTAGTGATTCTTCTTCCCTTCTTGATAGTAGTTTGATGAACCTTCAAATGTTTTTCAAAATCTTCAAAGATTAAATCAATGCAATGGGCAACACATGGGGTCCAATACAAATGCTCTCGTTTTTGCGTCAATAACTCTCCAACTGCCTTGAAATTTGCAGCATTATCGGTAACCACTTGAACCACATTCTCCTCTCCAACAAATTCCACTACATCATCCAACATCTTAAACACTTTATCTACAGTTTTTGAGATATCTGATGTATCCAATGAGTAAAGAAACACAGTCCCTTTAGGACTATTGACTAGAAAGTTACAAATAGAACGTCTTTTTTTGTCAGTCCACCCATCAGACATGATTGTGCAACCTGTTCTTTTCCACTCCTCCTTATATTTTTCAAGGATTACATCAGTTATTTGCACTGCTTGTTTCAAAAGTTTTTTTCTAATATCATGATATGATGGGGGTTTGTAGCCAACTCCATATCTTCCAATCATCTCACACATTTTTGCAAAAGCAGGATTTCTAATAACATTGAATGGAATGACACTTGTGTAAAAAAATTCCGTCACTTGAGCATCAACTTTTTCTTTATAGTTGATTTAAAGTAGATTGAACACCTTGACTGAATTTGTCCTTTATTTTTTAACATCATACTACTCCTACTTTGAGTGGTATCCACCACTTGAATGTGTTCATCATCATACTCATCAATTCTATTTCGTCTCCTTTTCTTTTCTGAAACATCTTTAGCTTCTGCCACAACTTTCATCATTACAACTTTCACTTCTTCTGGAACTGAGGCACAGGGTTCAAAATCATATCTAGTACCGGCAAGATGATGTTTGAATCTGAAAATTCCTCCATTGAATATTTTTGAGCAATAATTACATTTAACCTTGTTTCCATTACCCGAAACATTTGTTCCGTGTTTCCATCCAATGTCGGTCCGGTTTCCTAAAACATTTTTACTTCTAGGTCTAGGAGGTCTAGATAGTGGTGAAGATACATTAACATTGGAATCACAAGAATTTGAAGTAGTCCCACTTCCAAACATTGCACACCGAGTCTCAATCAACTAAAAATAAAATAATTTATTTTTTTAGAACAACTATAAAAGACGACTAAAATAAAAGATAAAATATGCAACAAAGAATAAATTCAATAAATAAAACAAAGAATAAATTCTATAAATACTAACTATTCAATGAATAAAAAAAAATAATATAATTTTTTTTTACCAACTAGATTTTTGGCTTATACTAACTATTCAATGAATAAATAAATAAATAAATAAAATTTTAAAAAAAATTCAGCAACACAGTATTAGAGAAATGCAACGACCCTCACATACCAACGCACGAACCAGACTTGATAGAGTTGCGGCACGAGGTGACCGGAGTTGCAATGCGAGGCGATCGGAGTTGCGACGCCACTGAGCTGTGGGCGACGCGACAACACCAGAGTTGCGGGGGGCTGATCTGCGGGGCGACGAAGCGACCAGAGTTGCAACGTGACAACACCAGAGCTGCGGGGTGACGACGAAATGCGAAGACAGATGTCAGATCTTGTTCGATCTTCTCTTCTTCTTCAATTAGGGTTTTTGATTTGGGTTTTAATCTCTAATTTTCGTTTAGGTTTTCGATTTGGGTGGTTGGGGCTTTGGTTTGGGTTTAAAATCGAAATGTTAATGACATTTTCGCTTGTCGTTTCGTCCCTCTCTACGGACTCAGTGACTCGCTCTCAAACCCGCGATTCCGAGTCAGCGAGTTTACTCCGAGTCGGAAAAAAAATGAGTTTATATGCGAGTTAACCCGTAAATAGTAACGTGACTCGTTGACTCGTACGGGTGTACGAGTCAACCCGCGAGTTCGATAACCATGATCATATGTGTGGAAAAAAGGAATTTTTGCTAGATGAAACAGTTACTTCAAGGCAACAACAACAATATACCAATTTTGGGAAAAGGCCAAATCATGATTAGATTGAAAGATAGTTCACAGAATTTCATTTCTGATGTTTTTATGCTCCTGGTCTTCATCATAATTTATTAAGCATGGGACAACTATCAAAAAAAGGATACAACATGCAGATTCATCATGGAAACTGCACGTTGATTGACAAGAGTGGGAGATTTATAGCGAAGGTAAAAATGACTCCGAATCGCCTATTCCCTTTGAAAATTCAACATGAAAAATATCCTTGTTTGAGTTCTATCATACCAAATGATGATTGGTTGTGACATATGTGCTTTGGACACTTTCATTTTTCTGGATTAAATTATCTGTCAAAGAAAGAATATGTTTCTGATTTACCTATTATAAATATTTTCAATAGTGTGTGTGAGATTTGTTAATTGGGAAAGAAGCATAGAGAATCATTTCCTACAGAAAAGTCATGGAGAGCGAGAAAGCCACTGGAGATTGTTCATTCAGATTTATGCACAGTTGAAATCCCAACACATGGCAGTAGTAAGTACTTTATTACCTTTATTGATGATTTCAGCAGAAAAACGTGGGTGTATTTTTTGAAGTAGAAATCAAATGCATGTGATGCCTTTAAGTCATTTAAGGTATTTGTGGAGAAACAAAGTGACTGCAAGATTAAAACATTGAGAACAGACAGAGGTCAAGAATACCTTGTCTGCGCAGATTATTTTGAGCAACATGGAATTCATCATCAACTAATAACTAGATACACTCCCCAACAAAATGGAGTTACCGAAAGAAAGAACAGGACCATTATGGATATGGTAAGGTGCATGTTAAAGGCAAAACAACTGCCTAGAGAATTCTGGGCAGAAGTTGTTGCTACTGCTGTGTATATCTTGAACAGACGTCCAACAAAGAGTGTTTGTGAAAAAACACTAGAAGAAGCCTGGAGCGGAAGAAGACCATCAATCCGACATCTCAAAGTTTTTGGGTGTATAGCATATGCTCATGTACCATATCAGCTAAGAAAGAAGCTCGATGATAAAGGAGAAAAATGTATATTTATTGGCTACTGCACAAATTCAAAGGCATACAGACTCTACAATCCGGAGACAAAGAAGGTAATTATTAGTAGAGATGTGACCTTTGATGAAGAAGGAATGTGAGACTGGTCATCCAAATCCCAAAATGAGCCTACAATAATGCTAGAAAATTATGAAGAGGAGAATGAACATATAGATCCAACACCTGATGAGCCAGAAACATCAAGCAGACCACAGAGGCAACGGAGACTACCAGCCAAATTGGAGGATTATGTTGTAGGTAAGAACAATGACCCATTTGATGAAGAAATTATCAATTTCGCTTTATTTGCAGATTGTGAGCCTGTATCATTTGAAGAAGCATCAAATAATCAATATTGAAGAAAAGCAATGGATGAAGAAATTCATGCCATTGAGAAGAATCAAACATGGAAGCTGAATTGGAGTGAAGTGGGTGTACAAAACTAAATACAAGCCTAGTGGAGAAATTGATCGTTTCAAAGCAAGGTTGATAGCAAAAGGGTACAAACAAAAGTCAGGAATTGATTATTTTGAGGTATTTTCCCCTGTAGCAAAATTAGATACAATTCATATGCTTATCTCTCTATCAACTCAAAATAATTGGAAAATTCATCAAATGGATGTTAAATCTGCTTTTCTGAATGGTAATTTGGAAGAAGTATATGTTGAGCAACTTGCAGGATATGAAGTTAGAGAAAAAGAAAATAAAGTCTACAGATTGAAGAAAACATTATATGGCTTGAAACAGACACCCAGAGCATGGTACAAAAAGATTGATTCCTATTTTGTACAACATGGATTTCAGAGATGTCCATTTGAGCACACTTTATATATTAAAGTTGTTAATTCAGATGATATTATTATTGTATGCCTTTACGTTGATGATCTAATCTTTATTGGCAATAATCCAAAGATGATTGCAGAATTCAGGGAGGCCATGATTCAATGTTTTGAGATGACAAATTTGGGTCTAATGTCATATTTTCTTGGCATTGAGGTTGTTCAACAGAATGATGAAATTCTTATATCTCAAAAGAAGTATGCTATAGACATTTTGAAGAAATTCAAAATGGAATATTCAAAGTCAATCTCAATACCTATTGAAGAAAAGTTGAAGTTGAAAAGAGATAGTGATGAAAGAAGGGTTGACATTCTACAAAAAAGAAGTCTCAGATATTTAACTGCTACTACACCAGATATTATATTTGGAGTAGGGTTGCTCAGTAGATTCATGGAAGAACCACGTGCATGTCATTTACAAGGGGTAAAAAGAATCCTCAGATACATCAAAGGTACTCTGACTGAGGGAAATTTTTATGCTAACAATTCTA
Source organism: Sphenostylis stenocarpa (assembly GCA_963425845.1). NCBI lineage: Eukaryota > Viridiplantae > Streptophyta > Magnoliopsida > Fabales > Fabaceae > Sphenostylis > Sphenostylis stenocarpa. The sequence goes on from OY731398.1 coordinate 20,508,275, forward strand.
ATGTAAAGCTGGTTGAATACACAGATAGTGACTGGGCAGGAGATATTGAAACAAGGAAAAACACGTCGGGGTACACGTTTCATTTAGGTACTGGAGCAGTATCATGGTCCTCAAAGAAGCAGCCAATAATTGCACTTTCAACAGCCGAGGCAAAATACATAGCTGTAACAAGTTGTGCTACACAAACAATATGGATGAGATGGATGCTTGAAGCTATGCATCAAAAGCAAATTACTCTTACAGTGATATTTTGTGACAACAAGTCTGCAATTGCACTATCCAAAAATTCAATTTTTCATGGACGATTTAAGCACATAAATATTAGGTTTCACAAGATCCGAGAACTAGTAGCTGAGAAAGAAGTAGTAATCGAATATTTTCCAACTGAAGAACAAGTTGCAAATATTTCTACAAAGCCACTGAAAACTGAGTTATTTTACAAGTTGAAGAAAATGCTTGGAATGGTAGAAACTTGAGTTAAAGGAGACAATGTCAGAAATAAATCAAGTATATATTGGACCATACAATACCTCATTCGAAAGCTTTCAACTCTCATTAGCTTATTAAGAGGCAACAAAACAAAATAGTAGGTACCGTTTATGGAAAAACTCAAAACTAGAAACTCTCAAACAAATCACGTGGTGTAGCTTTCTTTATGGTTAGGAAACATTTACTATTATTATATTATAAATTGTAGCCTATAAAAGGCAACTTCAATGCACGGCTATGCACAAATTTTAAAAGTGAATGAAATATTAAGAAAAAGTTTAAATTCTGTTCTTCGGTTTTTTTTATTGTATGCGAGTGTCTTGAGGAAATATTTGTCCCACACTCAAGACACTCACACACAATAAAAGAAACAGAGGAAGAAAATTTAAACTTTCTCTTAATATTTCATTCACTTTTAAAACTTTCTACATAGCCGTGCATTGGAGTTGTCTTTTATAGGCTACAATTTATAATATAATAATAGTAAATGTTTCCTAACCATAAAGAAAGCTACACCACGTAATTTGTTTACAATTTTCCAGTTTTGAGTTTTTTCATAAACGGTGCCTACTATTCTTTTTGTTGCCTCTTAATAAGCTAATGAGAGTTGAAAGTTTTCTGACAAAAACACAACTCTAGAAAGCATAAAATATTTCTACCAAAATAGATGCAGCACCTTCTAATGCCCCCAAGAGCCATGCCTGAAACAGCCTCTTCAAAAGCCGGTATCACCTGAACATTAAAAGCACGTAAGAGGACTGTCTACAAAACGAGAGATGCAAAGATAGGGCAAAATTGAGCACTTAATATTCTCTAATTTCAGCATCCGGCGTTAATGTCCATTGGAAATTTCAAAGTGAAGCATTACATTAAGAAGTGTGATGCATATAACTAAGAACTATTTCAAAGCAGCAAGGAATTATTTTTTCAAGCAAGGATCTGTTTGCTTTGATAAGGGATAGTGGATTAATTCTAGTGAATTAACAATTATGATGAATCAGTTGAAAACATGTATAGAAAAAAGTTGTATGGCACCAGTGGAAGCGTCATGTGGACAGTGGCAGCCAACCCCAACAAGGATTTAGTCCCACAGGAAATCCTTGTGGTATAGTGAAGAAGCATGTTATATCACTCATAATTTTGTCAAATAGTGCCATCACAGGATGTTGTGCAAGTGTAGTACATGCATAAACGAGTACCAAAAAAACAGAGACACAAGAGGCTGATAATTATTTTCACAAAGGGGGTTTCAATAAAGATCTTTCTTTTACATTGTATCAGTTACTAAGGAGAAAATTCGAAACTCCATTTCCAATGGTGGGAATACAAAATTACTAAAACGAACGTAAAACATAAAATTAGTTAACAAAAAAATAAAATATAGCATTATCCTAGTAACCTAAATAATTATGACCCTAGCACATCCTGCATCACTTGGTCCACACAAAGAAGCAAACAACACAAACATTGTTCAGGAAATAGTCTTCACAATGTACAACCAAGATCCTATTCAAGTTACAAGGAACTAGTTTAATCATTAATGATGAGGTCTCTCACCTCATTATAACCTATTTTGAACCTGAAGAAGTCTTTGTCATCACCCTGCATGATAGAAAAATAGGAGAACAGATGTGTAATAATCAATCAAACCTACAGCATTGAGTAATAAGATGCAAATTTCTTACCTCAAAGGAACCACCCTTGGTTTTATTCCGTGCTTCAAATATGCGGCCATAATAACCTATGGTGTAGCCATCCCAGTCAACCTGGATGGATTAGAAACCCAAAATTGTTTCAATAATTTTAATTTGAAGGGAGAATAATTCTGTATAGAATGCGATGTGCATCCCTTGCAATTGTAAAAATAATTGCAGAGTGTTCAGTTGTAAATCTGGCCATTCAAAACTATTCAACACTATTTCAATTTTCCTATCCATATTTTATTAAACTAAATAATTTTTTAAGGGTTTATTGAAGAAATGAAGGCTACTCCAATTTTCTTCACAAACTTGTCAAATCTGCCAAAAAGCTAATCCCATACAAAATCATTTCAGTGAACCAAGAAAGTTTGCTATCTAGACTCTAGAGCACCAAAGAAATTTTCATACTGAGTGTTCTAATTTCTAACCAATCAATTATAATGAAAAATTTAAAATAAAAAAATGATGAAACGACTCGGTGCATTACCACTACTGTCTCTCCCATCTTGGGTGTCGGGCCATTCCCAGGTCGCAAGTCCTGTATTCTTGATGTCATAAATTAATTAATAATAGAAAACATGCTTAATCAACCAATACATTATATACAACTAGTGCTACTACATCACCTTATATTGGAGTCCTGATTCAGTTTCAGTATAGTCTGGGTATCGCATTTTTGTCTTGCCATAATCTTTCCCTCTAAGCGCTGGCACTGTATTCCCGAATTATGGGTCACATTGAAAGTCTTCATAGCTATGCTATTTTTTATTTTATAATTTCTACATCAACATGTGGCTCAACACAAAACACTGTGATATTTATTATTTAGTTAAACATACATAGAATTCTCCATTTGGTCCCTATAAATAAAATTTATTAAATCGATCCCAATACGTGTAAAATATGATCGTTTTGGTTATTGTCACCGTTGATGCATTCTTTGTTCAGTCCCTATACTATACATTTCATACATTTTCAATACACATTCCTAATTTGGTCTCTAAAATATAGTGGTTTCCTAATTCGGTATTTTATATGTGTAGAGGTGCTAACTAAATAAAGAATGTCATCTAACAATTTAATGAAGGCTTATGGATAAAGACCAATGGAGAATTCGCTGATACAAATAAATTATCTGTTTAACCTTATTGTTGCAACATAAAATAACGTGCAATAGTAGATATTCAAAATGAAAATTGAGAGGTAGGTTGAGTTTTATAGAGAGATATTACTATCGGCAAATTCAGCTGCCAAAGCGATTTCGTGGACTGAGGTGCTGCAGAAGGTTCCGGCGACAATGGCGACGGATGAGAGAAGCATCTTTCTTCGTTGGAAGGATGGCGAAGAAGAACAACTTTCAATCCTGCTGTTGCTTCTGCCCGCTGAAATGGTAGTACGAATGAGAAAGAGAATGGAGCAAAGTCATAAGTCTTAATAAGTGGAACGAAAATTGAACGCACCAGAGGAAGAAGAATTGGAGATTTTCTTGGTGTCCTGGGAGAAACCGCAATCGTTGGTGAGTGAGGGAATGGAAATAGTAGAGAGAGTTAGAATTGGAAGAAGAATGAAGAAATAGCGTACCAGAGATTGAGAATAAAGAGATGTGAGAGATAAGGACAAAATCAATGCCATGAACATAAAATAACAGGGGAATGTGGCAAAAGTTAAGAGAGAGAGAGAGTTTTGGGTTATATGAAAAGTGGAAATGTCTGGAAGCAGAGTTGAGGAGAGTGAAGACTTGGGGTTTGAGATTGTGTTTGTGGTGAGTGGAGGAGAATAAGTTCCCAAGGTTCCTTGCCTCTCTGCAAAAGAAGAATGGTTAGCCGCCAATTATGCTAGCATTTACATTTCTTGCTTCTTTTTAACTCCTTAATTAAAAAAAAAAAAAAAAGATGCCAAAAAGCAATTATATTTTTTCTAATTAGAGAAAAGATAAATATCAAGTAATATTTCTATATTAAGAAATATAAATTTGAATTAAGAGGTGTGTCATTGTGTTGTACAAAAATTCTAATTAAAAAATTTATTGTTATTTTTTTTTATCATTATGTACTTATATATTTCATAATTTATGATTGACTAAAATTTCATTATAATTTTAATTTAACACATTTTATCATTTCATAATATAAATTAATATCAGTTAAAATATTATATAATTTTTTATTTAAACTTTTATGTGTAATTTTCAAAATAATATCACATAGTTCAATTATTAAATTCATTAAGTTTTATTTAAAAAAACTACTAAATAAAAGATGTCGACCTTTTTAACTCCTCATTTATAAAAATGTCATGTTAAAACAAAAAGAGAGATCTATTGTCATGTAAAAAATTGTCATTGAAAATTTGATAAAATAATTATATAAATATTTGTTTACATGATCGTTTTATTATAAACTATGATATACCATAAACTTATTGTGTTTTATAACAATTTGTTAAAAATCAAATCAAACATAATTATTTAAATCTTTTATTTTAAAAATACATCCTTATCAAACTCAATATCCATTAGCTTTTAATTGTTTCTATTATTATATTTTGATATTCACTCTATAACCACTTTTAATGATATATTCCGTTTTATAATTAAATTCAGTAAATATAAATGTGAACAGTTTTTTTAATATTTCTAAAATAATTATTTATAAACAAAAAGTGTAGATTTTGGCATATATAAATATATTTTAATATATCTTTAATAGTTTATTTCAATAAATACTAATTGTTAAACTCACCCTTAATAGCAATAAATATATTAACTGTTATTGACTTATATTACTATATTTTTATTAATTATGTTTTATAAAATATAAATTATTAGTATTTCAATAATTTTTATTATATATATATATATATATATATATATATATATATATTATAACTTGTAATCACATCTAAACTAATATTACTAGTTCAATATATTCGTAAGTTAGAGTCATTTGACTCCATAAAAAAGCTTGTTTTAATTTATACATGAAGCTAATTTTGATATTTAAAAAAATATGAATTCTTTTTGTAAATACTTTCAAAGAAACGATAATCATCATAAGGATATTGTTCTATATGACTGCCATTTCTTCCTACCAAAAAGTCTAGCTTAATTATTTGAAGAATGTAAATATGTAGTTACAAATTTGTTGGTATGAAGTAAAACTCTCCCATCGAATAAAAATAAATATAATATTTTCTAACCAAACTTTTTTACAAATCTACTTTGTAAGAAAAAGGTATTAAATAAAAAAATCCATTCAATATTTTAGAAATGAGAGAATTAGTAACAGGATGGAGGAAGTTTTAAAGTTTTTTCATTTTATATTTGTTTCATCCACCTCATTGTAATAAAGTCACAAAAGAACCACAGTAACATAACTTTTTGACACGCTGAACTAGTTGTATTTCCCCTTACTAATGTAAAGTATAAACTCCGAATGAAAACAAATATCCAACCAAAAGAAAGGAGCAAGGTAACGAAACTTCACATAAATCTTAAAAAAATATTTACCGTTCCACAAAAGACAAGTTAGGAACATGCATCTACCTACACGCACACACAACTTCGGACCCATTTGACCATAGACCTAAATCATAGGTGAAAATGACAGGTATATTCATTTCCGAAGGAATGCGACGGTTGCAACACGGGAGCCCACGGATCCACCAAACATGAACGTCGGATATGTGCGGACATGACTTACATACTGAAATGGGGGCCCTCTGCTCGACTCCTCGTCCTTGCCTGTCACAAGTTCTTGAGCAGTACCAATTTTTCGTTGGTTGAAACTTTCCACTTCTTGTACCAACTCATCCTTTGTACTGTTACATGATGTGATCACCTTACAACAAACAAGCAGAAAGTCCAAAACGACGAGCATTATTAATTAGTTAGAGCTGCTGCAACTAAATCATGAATTCAGGAATTCAGGAATTCAGCAGAAAGATAGCGGGTGAACAAGCAGAAATCAAGATCCATAATTATTTAATGAATAAAAAGAAGACCCCACAAGCCCTAACAACTTGGCAGTAAGTTTAAACATTCAAAATCAGATTTGAATAAATTTTAAAGTGCTTACAAGTATTCCACCAGGGGCAACCAACCTCGAAACAGAATCCCAATACATCATCCTGAAGTAAAGAAAGCAATAACATAAATCCTCGGTACCATGCTAGTAGACTATATATGAAGAACAAACAAGAGCAAGAAAGAAATGTTAAACAGAGTTTGATAAATCAAAATACCACCAATCCAATAGAATTATGATAGAATCACGGATGACAACAGTATTTTTTCTTACCTCTTGACAGGACCATCAGGATGCAATCCAATAGCATCTAGCGTTCCTTTATCCATGACAAGTTGAAACTCTTGTTCCAACTTTGTCTCAAGGACATCATCAACCTTGAAATAATTAAAGCCAATGTATTATGCGCAAGACATTTCAAGAATGTAAAGAAGTATGTTTTGTATGCAAAAAAAGGGATGCCAAGATACAATTTGGAAGGTCAAAACTAAATGCAATTTATCAAGTACAAGAAAACATAATGAAATGTGATAAAAGTGTTAAGTAGCTAAGCTTATAAAGCCTGTGTGACTTCATGTAATAAAGCTCAGTTTCTGTTGTTAAAATGTTTGTTAGCTGCTGAAATCTATTGTACAGAATCAAAGCTAGCTAGCTCCTCCAAGTGCAGAATAGTTCCCGATCTAACTGATTTGCTAGGACTCCTATAGACAGCTTATTTTCTTTATTGGAGATACACTTTCTCAAGTCTCTCCTATTTGAGTAAATACTCATCACAAAATTCTTAATTTTTCCTTTGTTTTGTCTAATTTTCTTGATCAATATATTAAAATATAAATAATTAAGGCTGCTTGATTTAAAAAACTGATAAAACACGAATATTTTAATTCTTCCTCCTATAGCTAAGATTTTTAAAGGATAAACTCTAATATTTAGCAGTTCAAGGAGAGTTGTCAAAATCACACAAAGTATTTATGTCACACTTGGGTCAAGGGTAATTTTGAGCTTAGCAGCAGTTATTGATACAACAACTTGCATTTTCCACCAAGAATACCCATCTGACCTGATTTCACTTTAAACTGGCATGGGTAACTAAATTAAAGGGATGTCAACTCCAATGTGGAAGTTGAAGAAAATAGAAAGCTTAAAACCCAACTAAAACACCCAGTTATCTTCTATTTGGTTCTTGCTAGTGTTGCATAGGACTGTTTGAGAAAGCTGTAATTCACTTCTTGCAGGGCTGTAATTCTCTCAGTTTAGTGAAATAAAACAGTTTGCCGACACAATTTTTTTTTTTTTATGTACTGTTTGTGTTTGAGCACATGTATGTGTTCATGCATCAGTATTGCTAAGACATTTCCGTATTTCTCCTATTATTGCTCCTCTTCCATTTGTTCAGTATTATATCACATAACTTATAGAGGTTGCCCATAATCCAGACATTTCAAATTTGCATGTCCTCACATCATTTATGAGTTTGCTGAAAAATACTTGCAGTATTAGGATTGAGAATCCAGGGGAATAGCCAGATAGGGTGATGTTCACTAATCAACACCAGCATATTTGGCATGCAAAACAAACAATATCAGATACCGGTAATCTACTACCTTTGGGATACACAAGCAAATAGTTGAGCAAAATTATGCATTGATAGATGCATATGCATATTCAAAAGCACTAAAACTGGAACATACCAAAAATTTGATGTTGGAAAATCCATCACGATTAGCAAGGCTTTGGGCAAGGCTGACAGCCCTTTCACTATAATCAGTCCCAGTTAAAACAGAGAACCTGAAAAGATAGATTTTTCTTAAAAAGATGTCTGTGATAGAACATAAGTAAATGAAAAACAACCTATATTCAGAATTGAAAGAACCTAGAGAGAACATTGCTTGGTTTCAATACCAACAAACTTTCTCATCAAAGTTTAACCAGTAAGGTTTCAGACACACACAAACACCCCTTTCATTTTTAATCCTTCATTTCATTTCCTTTAAAAAAATAATCATGAACCACATATAAGATTATTTTTACATGATTTTTGTATAGAAAAATCTCATCATTATAGCTCATGGTATGTATGACCATGAGCTTATATTGTATGTATGGATTTGATTCAAGAATATAATTAACTTTTCATATATTTTTTATAAATTACATGATATAAATAATTTATTACCTTTGCCACCGTGAAATTACCATTCAAAAAAGTGTTCACATATTTATTTGGTACAAGATAGTAAAGCACTGACACATTTTTTAGTAGAGAAGAGAAGAAGGAAGGAAAATATTGTTGTTTCAGAATTAGAGAAGCAGAGAAAGACAATGGACTCTGGTTATTTAGAGAAATATATATTTTTATTTTATATTGATTGACAAAGCATATATTAGCAGTTAGTACCAAAATATGGCCAAACGGGAAACCATACCCTTGTTTAGCTAATTCTTGAAGAAGTAAACCATTGCCAGTTCCAATATCTAACACGCTCCAACTAGACAAAAGTTTATCATCTAGTTCACCAGATTCAGCCTTAACAGTATCCACATCATTTGGAATCCGACCTTGAGAAATTTCAACACACAAGGCTTTTGTCCAAGATGCAACAACTTCCATCACATCTACTCCAAACCTACACATACAGAAAATAGAAGAGAGAAAAAACATAATTGTTGCTATGAAAACCCAAAGACTGCATCACTTCCAACAAATTGTATATAGTTTCAACATTCATTACTGTCTAGAAGTTGACAAGTTCAAAAGAGAGAAGATATAGTTCTTTACTATTAAGGAATACAGGAATGGAATCTATGAATTATAGGCTAGGCTAAAAAGGAAAAATATGAAATATTGATCTCGACAAACAAATTTCTCACTCATTGAGGGGAAGCAGAGAAAGTCAAACATTAGGTATAAAATGATGCAGAATAACATTTCCAACTCATTCTGTTATCTTACATAAGTTCCTACATTAAAATGTTCATCTGTCTTTTCAAACACGAGAATAAAATTTGAATACATGCGATTACTTGGTGATCCGAAATTAGATTACAAAATCACTATAATTCTCCACCATTTAAAATCACAGTTAATCTCTCCACCAAAGTCATGTAGACTAGCAAAGCACATTATGCAATCAAAGTTTTATTTACCAGACTTCACCAGCATGACCATGTTCACGAAAATTTGTAAGTTCGTCAGCATATGCAGCATCCCAATAACTCTGAAATCCCAGCATGGATGAGACTGCTTCAGAATCGGGCTCATCCTTATCAGAACTGCACACACAAGAATGAACAAAGAATAAGAAAAGGCAGTCGGCATTGGTAAATCCAGAATGACGATTCATTAATACAAACACCATTTCCCAACAGTAAATCATCAAAGAAAACTCAAAATTTCAAAAATCCACACTGTTACGAAGATTTAGATCAGATCCATAAATTATCAGCGGATATCAAATGTAAACCACCGTCACTACCCTAAAATCAAATGCCAAAAACCAAACGAACCAGATCTTAACCTTCTACTTCACCTCACTTCCTCCTCCTCCTAACATCAATTCAAAATCAAGGTATTTGTTTCGCTTAGAGCTAAACAACGAGTTTGAGTTTCATCCAACGGCATATTCACGAAGCTGCAATCTCATAGCATAACAAAAACCGAGGAAATGAAAATGCAATCAACGAATTAGAAATCAACTCCGACACAGTCTGGTCCACAGAACAGCAATTCACAAAACACAAATTCCAATTCATCCAATACAATCTCGTATTCAGTCAAAGTTCAGAGCTAGGCGCTAACGTGAGTGAGTGAGAGAGAGAGAGAGAGCGAGAGAGGGGAAAACCTGTAATCGGAGTTAGGTCGAAGGTTGGCGTTGGAGAGAGCTTCGGCGGCGTCGGCGTGGCGCTGGTCATCGTCGAGAGTGCTGCCGTACTCGCTCTTGATGGACCAGGAGTCAGCAGCGACGGAGCGGTCGTCGTCGGAGACTAGATCGGCGGCGGAGAGAGCCACGGCGCGGGACTGTTGGGAGACGTCGGAGTCCTCTGGTTGCAAGCGGATTCCGGCCATTGAAGAGAGAGTGAGAGAGAGAGAAGGGTTTGGAATGGTGTGTTGAATGAATGATATGTAATATGTAATGAAATGCGTTTGTTTGTTGGTGCTGACTTCTTTCTATTACCACCACTGCATAACGCAGCACCCGTTGTGCTGTGTTTGAGACGGAGTGAGTGAGTTTGTCACTTCATAATAGCCTGCGGGTATCGGATCCAAGTCAATATCGACTCTAATTGCACATACAAACCAACCATGCCTAATTTTCTCTACCTTTTTCACTTTATTTTTTAGTGTTTTTCATGTATTGGTACTAAAATCACTCCTTAAAAATTTAAATATAATTTTTTATTTAATCGTAAAGAAACTATTTTTTCGCATGTCAACAACTTTCTTTTTTCTTCTAATTGTTTAAAACTATGTCAGGAAATCACGATTGAACTAAACCCTCTTTAGAGATCTAATGTATTCCGTAGTCTAAAATATAAAAACTTTTAAATAGATCTGATTTGTTCATGTAAAGTATAAAAATTAAAAATCACATTAATACTTAATACATGTAACCCAGTTTGAGTCATGAGTATTATTTTTATAAGTTCGTAAGCACATGTACAAAAAAAAGAGATGTAATTGTTTTATAACGGAAGGTACCTAAACTTTTAAAAAATTTGAAGAATAAATAAATAAAATTTATCAATTATTAACGAAGTATTGGAGCTAAAATATAGTTACTTAAAGTAAAAAACTAAAATAGTTTCGTATTTAACAACACCTGTTAATATTTATCTTTAAATTTAAAGCTTAGGCTCAAGGTTTAAAGATTCGTATCGCAGCCATGAGATATCAAATGAGCTAGTTAGTCTGATACCACAATATTACCGGGAGATTTGTTTTCGGTCTCACCTCATTGAATTTTGGGCGTAAAAGATTCAAACAAGCTCAAGTTAATTCAGATGCGTGTCTCTTCTTGCAAGTCGCAGTCAACCAAACAATCGCCCTTTATAATGACAATTTTTCATATATTTTTTTTCTTGTGGGAAAAGCAAAGGACTGATGCACTACTCATAGTAAGGAAAACCATTCTGGAAGCATTATTAACCTTCTTGTACTTCAAATATTCAACCTTGTAATTCCCAACTTCTACAACCTTCGGCTCATAGTTTAATATTTTTTATTCTTTTATGGGAATCTCCTTATTCCCAGTGATTTCTTGCTCAGCATAGATGGTTCAACTAGCCCTTGGAATCTATGAAAAAAAGGCCTCAAGAAGCTGGAGGAAGTGAAAGATAATAGCAGACATCAATCAGATATGTTTTCTTCAAGCGTAACGCTCTTTATTCCTTCTTTGGAGGAATGATGACATTTTCAAGAAGGGCCATTATGAATTGACAATTTCTTGTGATAAAAACACTCGTAGGAGAATCAATATAATAATATAATAATAATATTTATTATTATGTTGGATTGTCTAATGAATATTTTTGTCAATGTCAGTGATTTTGTCCAAAGAGTTGTCTATGAATCATTTTCCTTCCAAGAATTACTACACTCACGACTTGCAATGCCCCCTCTGCTGTCATCAAATCTAATAATCTCTTTTCTCTCTGCTTTTTCTTGTGGACCAACCGGATAAATGACAGGAAAGTCAGAGATGACAAACAAGTGATAATAAGATTAGGCGAGTTGTTCGAGTTTAGTGTAAAATCTGGGAAGAATATACAACTACATTTTGGAAGAGTAAGTGTCATGATAAATGCAATTCTACATAAGAGCAATCGCATGAACAAGTAATCTCTCGGACTTAGAATAGGAAATTTACTGTTCTCATTAGGTAACATTTTGAGTATTTTTCCATGCATCTCTTAAAATTCTTGAACACTTCCCATTCATTTTGAAATGAAGTTTACTGTAAAAAAAATACATTTCAAAAAGAAAAAAAATGCCTAAAAAAATGCATTGAATGTTAGACTGTTAGTTGAAGATGAAAGTCATCAAATCCATAGAAAGTTTTATCATTAGAGGACTGTATCCAATAAGGACAAATACTGAAAGGAAGCACAGCACCGATATGGACATAAAGTCTGAGAGAGTGGAACAAAAGAAAGAAGCTAGCACGACTTAAGTGGGATAGGGTAACTCCTTTGTGGTCTACCAAGAGTCCGACAAGCCAAGAGATCTGCCTTTAAAATTTCTACACTGTACACGTAAAACGTTAAAGTCTTCAATAATACCTATAAATGATTAACATTAAAAAACTGATTATATATATACATTGAAAAACAAATAAACATTCACTCTTTAGCCGTGACATCCATCTTCCGAGTCTGAGAATGAAACATTTCAACTATATCGGAAGCTGTGCTACATTCTTCTGGGTTTCTGTCTGAGACGCAGCAAATAAATCTTGGAAATCTGATTGAAATGCCTCGAGATGGATGAACTAAACCAATTGCAGCATGATGAACTGGGGATACTGTAAAGTCTGCTCCTTTTATTTCCCAAACGACTTGTGGACAAAACCACATGTCTGGTGCCTCTCCTGTTTGATAATATGGCGGTTTTTTGGACAAGACTTTGTCCTCAGAGAAGAATTCTTTCATCTGCAGTGCAATATAAATATCCAGTCAGTGATGATAAAAGAATGTTGCCACCAATTTAACTACTTCAAAAATAAAAAGAAAGCAACAATAAGCACTTTGTGCACCTTCATTTACGCAATGTTTTAGATAACTGGATGAGTTTAACTGAAGAAGGATTATTTTAATCTGCATCATTACTATGATACCAGTAAAAACTCCACCAATTTTACATATTACTCAGATCCTCACAAACATCCTCTCCAGCCACCATTTTTTTCTCTGATCTAGCCGAAGTGTATGCTAAACACAGATAGCAGGCATAGAAAATAATAAAACTGTGAAATACCTTTATTTTAGTGTCTATTAAACTGCAATTTTTATCTAAACAGATACCAATCTTTATCTAACTCTAAACTGCAAAACATGTTGTCATGCCGATATGAACAAAGTAATACCCAAGATTGCTCCCAGAATGCACATTGGACCAGGAAGGACACCAAAATAAATTATTATTCTATACAAAGGATTCCTTTGATTTTAAATATTCAGATTAAATAGCAAGAAAAATTGTCCACCCCACCCTGAATAATTGCTTTGCTATTCTTCAAGGTCTAAAATGTTATTTTAGTGTCCTCGAGTACCATTTACCTGAATATATCAATGACTACTACCTTAAAGAGGTCGGCATAAAAGGGTTAACAGTTAACTATTATGAACTTCAACTATGTCAGCAAAAGTAACAGATATGACATTGATGTTTCTTATGGTTGATATTTTAGAGACAGGGTTAGGAAAAATATAATTAGGATTACATCCTTTCAAAGACAGGTTCATACTTTAAGAGTAAGCTGGCATGCCGCAGAATATTTTCAAGTCAACAATTTATACCTCTATGTAAAATGAATCTGAGAATCCGGACATCACACGACATACGCTTTGGTACTCCTCTGTCTCAGGATTGAAACACGCCATTAGAAATGGACTATACCTGCAACAGTAAAAAATCCAGATAAACAACGGTAAAGTAAATCACTTTCATATATAAAAAACAACCATTTTGTAGGCGCAGGAATGATTTCTGCCCCTTCATTTTCCATTTGTTGTGTTAACAAAGTTTTCCAGTAATCATGTATGGCATATCAACCAATGAGCAAGACAATAAAACTTCATGATTTCACTTGATGGACACAAATTTCTAACATAATTACCAACAAATTGCTCGACATAATCATGCTCATTCTTTTCCAATCACATTATTTGAAATATAGTTTTTCAGACTTTTGGTGATTTATACTTACTATATTGAATCATAGTTATTGGTTATATTCCTCTATATTTTAAATTTGTTAGATAGGACTATTGTTTTATTGGTTGCACCTAACACGGATGTTTCACCCAAAAATTTCATACTAAAACAAATCACCGTCCATATTTTGATTTATACTGAGCATCTGAAAATAAAACGAAATCATTAACCTGCAATATGCAATGAGAAACTTAGGCTTACATCCATGAATGATTAAAGAATAATTCACTATGATCAGTAAAAGTCAGGACACTAAAAGTTGCTTCTTAACATTCAAACCCGTTACCCAATGACATGCTTAATGTTTATCCCTAAATTATGAATGTAAGGATTTCCGACTTTCTAGCCATTGCTTCCACCACCTAACCTACAATAACAATTTGTTGTCCAGTCACACTGCTGGTTTGATGGGTCAGTTTGCACATTGGGTCAAGCCCAGAACTAAATACACCACCCCACACAATTCCATTAGTTGGGAGGGACTTATATTCATCTAGTAGTTCAAATTAGATTTTCTAGTAAAGCAGATGCCTGCTGCCAAAATTCTTAGTGTGGTGCATTTTCTGTTTGCGGGTGTGGTAGCTACACTCATGGCCAAAAAGTGGGAATTATGTTGTAGCTAACAGAAATCCAATGTCTTCCCCTTAAACTGTTAATTTTTTAGGATTTTAAGGGGTAAACTGAACCGCCCTAAAGGTAAAAAATACTAACCTCTATGTATTTTCCCCATGGTTTCTCATCTATTAGTTTGAGACCTCTTCTATCGGCAGAGCCACCCACTATACACTATACCACTAGCATTTTAGGGGTCAACTGTTACAAGCTACCACCATATATGAGATTGCTAGATATACAAAACCATTCTTTTCCTCCACCTAACATAAAACCATTTTTGTGCCTCACCTAACATTCTTTTATCAGAACTTCCGTAGTAAAAAGGTGAGATAAAATAATTTTTTTAAGTTAATGCAAGTTTCATTGCAATATTTAAAATGATTTCTAAAGACAGAAAAAGGTATAAAAGATTAAAATTACCATCCAGCTTTCCTTCCGTTTCCATGCCAAGCACCAATCGGTACTAAATCAAGAGTATCATTTAATCCTTCCACATAATCTCGCTTGACCTAGAAAATGAATGCTTAGAATATTATACAGATTTAATACCTGAAATGACCATAGTCCTGTAGATCAAATACTAACTTTTAACCATTTGTCAGAACGCTTTGATGGAAAATAGCCAGCCTCAATATCCAATGTTTTCACCATAATTCCTTCACATGAAGAGTGGAGTGCAGCTTCCAGGAAAGCATTTATCTTGGTTAATGTGGCTTCACAGGTTAAGCAAGCATCATCTGCTTCAATCTACATTTAGGTACCATATATATGCCTTCATTAGATAGATTTCAGTTGAAAATAGTAAGCATAAACTGAAGCACTTACAGTTGTTTCCTTTGCATATTCAAAATACCCAGGTTTCTCATCATAGAACAAATCCTTCAGATCTGTATAATTTCCAAGATAAACAAAAGGATCAATATGAATGTGTAATTAGAAGTCACAGTACATGTTTGCCTTGATAGAAAATGAAGCAGATTTATAATATAAGATAATTAGATGCATACACTTTCGTCTTAGGCGCAGAGGACAACCCAATAACCTGCAAATTCAAAGGAAATATCAACTGCTTAAGGATAATTTGCCTGATATATATTATAAACAAAATCAGTACTTCCCATACAGACCTACTTTGCATCTAGCTTGAGATTGACATGTTTGATCATCATTGATTAACTACACTATTGTGAATGGTGTGAAAATGCCACATATTTTTTACCCTATTTGGTTTTGTGGTCCATCCTACACAATCAATATACTACCCTTCCTTATCCATTACAGTGCACCAACAACGCCAATGCGTTCATGAGACCATTTACTAAGTTCATCACCAATTTATATAAACTTGAGTAAAAGATAATTACTGTTCTTCATTTGCAAACATGATATCAAAGACAAAGATGCATATATCCACCTGCATGAACAGAAGATATCAGAACTAAATCCAGAGAATTAAATTGGAAAAGAGTTGAAGAGAACTAGAGAAGTACAAAGAAAGATAAGAAAACCTACTAGAACAACTAAAGAAAAACCAAACCACAACTAATACAAAGGAACCAAAACAAAAATACCTAAATAGGAGGAGAATATAAAGAAGAAGAAGAAGAAGAAGAAGAAGAAGAAGAAGAAGAAGAAAGAACATTATTTAAACAGAGCTCCCCAATCCCTCTCTAATTTCCATGTTCTTGATAATTAAACAAATGTTTTCATTCTTCATCAAACTAAACCCTTCAAAAAGGAAGTGAGTCACGTAACATTCCAAAGATAGTGTTAGGATATAAGGGGAAGGAGAAGTTAGTAAGATAGTTAGCATATTAATGAGTTAGTTAGTTGCATAAGGTGTTGTTTAGATATAAATAGGATGTGACGGATAGGAGAAGGGTGTGGATATTTTTTGTAAATTGAGCATTAACTTTCTTTTCCTTTTTTGTTTAATTCTTGGTTCCTAACAATTAGTCTGACCTACCAGATCCGTAAAAGGGAAAATCATGGAAGGAAGAATTGTTGCCTTGGAAAAATAGTCCAGCAAGTGTGGGAAGATCATCTCGGAAATGCAAGATTATTTTCAAGAAATCAAAGACTTGTTGAAACACTTCAAGGAAAAAGAAAGAAGCTCGGAGAAAGGTGAAAATTCTATAAATGGGGGAAAAAGAGGAGAAAGGACGGTGAGTAGTGAGGAATCTGATTCGGATGGTGGGGAAGAAGAGGTGTAGCGTCATTGGATGAAGAGGGTGAAACTGCCAACTTTTGAAGGAAGTGATTCAATTGGTTGGATTGCTAGGGCTGAAAAATTCTTTTGAGGTACATGAAATTGATTCTTTTGATAAGCTGCAACATGCATTCATGAGCATGGAGAGTGTGGCAATGCATTGGTTCTATTATTGGTATCAAGATAACTTGGATTTAGATGGGGAATATTTTTCAACACCTTTGATAAAAAGATTCAAAGATACCTATGGTAGCCACATCTTTGAAAGATTAACTACCATAAAGCAAGAAGAGCAAACCAAGATTAAAACATGCAGCAAAATAATGGAGACTTCCACAGTGTTCTTGAAATTATATGAGGAGGATGATCCACATTTGGTTGAGCAAGAAAAAAATAATATGGAGGGAAGCGGGTCAAAATGCATTGCAGCAGAGATTAATTCTTGGCGAAGAAAGATGAAACTACCCACATTTGTTGAAAGCATAGAAGGGGAATTTGATTCTAAGAGTGGCAGTTTTGAGAGGGATGATGACCCATTTCTATTCTTGAAATAAAAAAATATGTTATGAAGAAGACTCACTAATCAAGTATCATACCCTTGATAGTGGAGAAGAAACCAAAAATGAAGAGAGTTTAGCAAGAGAAGCAAAGATTATATCAAAGAAAGTTGTTGCTACGTCAATAAAGACTGTGAAGATTATGAAATTCCATATTAAGAATCAAGAATCGTTGTTGGATCCAAACTTGATAGTGAAGGTGGTTGGAACAACAATGACATTAGAATTTGGGAATTTTAATTTTCTTGGCGATCCTTTAACATTAAATTTCATTGCTTCTTTGGATCACAACTTGCCAATGGTGTCAATGCAGAAGGAAGGTTTGAAGGCTGTTATACAAAATTCATCCTCATTTCCACCACCACCCAAGCCACCTGACCTGAATTTGAATGCAATAGCCACTGGTTCTCATTCCTATACCAAAAAGAGACATCACATGTAAACAGGAAGAGTAAATGAAGATCATGGCAATGAGGATGAGCAATGGGATCAAGTTTTTACTATACAACCTTGAGGACAAGGTTGATTTTTTGGCAGAGTGTATTGTTAAGGTAAAAGGGGAAGGAGAAGTTAATAAGATAGTTAGCGCATATTAATGAGTTAGTTAGTTGCATAAGGTGTTGTTTAGATATAAATGGGGTGTAAGGATAGGAGAAGGGTGTGGATATTTTTTGTAAATTGAGCATTAGCTCTTTGTAAAAGGAGAAATCCTTTCTAAAGGGGAAACCCTTGGAGGAGAGTCTTTTTCTATTTCTTGTTCTTTCATCCTATTCAATAAAGAAACTTTCTTTTCTTTTTTTGTTTAATTCTTGGTTCCTAACAGATAATTTGTTGATTTGAGATATTTATTGAGTAGGGGTAATTTTCTTTATGCCAAACCCATGTGAAAATCCAGAGCTCCCTCTAAGATCAAGTCTTTTAATTTGAACAGAATAGAATTGATACAAATGACATGTATTACACAAGCCACATGCAAATGTCCAACCTTGATGCTCTCTGCAGTAACTAATGCATCTTTGCCACCTCTCCCTCGTGAAGATAGCTCCTGGAAAGACATAATCCTATATCCATTTTTCCTGTCAATACCAACCACCTGAAAGGTACAAGAATCATAAAATTATTAATGAATAATAATAGGAGCTTAGTTAACAAGAACAAATATAAAGAATATCATGGCAAGAAATTTTTGAACCTCCGCATCCAATATGAAAGTTGATGCAACAGGCTTGCTGGATTCCTTAATTATGTCAATCAGATCAGGAAATCTTGAAGTTGATTCGTCCCCATTTCTTGAAAAAACACGAATTGATCCATCAACTAATTTGTGAATTTGAGCCCGCTGACCATCATACCTGGGATTAAATTAAACTCAATTCAACAAGTGATGTAAAAAAAAATGCAATTCATTCTTAAACAAGAGAGTCAAGTAACGCCAAAGAGGATCTTAAAACTTAATAAAATCACCACATTCAAAGATATTATTACTAGAATAAGCACACAAGATCATAATTTTAAATCCACAAAAGTTCAAATAAAACTGATTAAACATGAAGTTATCTGACTTTTTGCATCTAATACTATCTCAGTTATGTACAATGCAAGTAATCACTTATTATGACGACCATATTAGAAATTCTTAACAATTAGAAATCAGATTAGAATTTCAAATTTTGAAACTGGAGAAGGTTAAAAGTTTTTTTTTTTCCCAAGAAATCTGATGACCCTACCTTGCACCAGCTTTCCTACCTTCAACACTATTTTTAAAAGATTATCTACTTAATTTTGATACTTTAAGGAAAGATGTTTCCTCAATTTTTTTAAATAGTCAACTTGCAACAACTTTGGAATTGAGAGTTAGGAAGCTTAACATCATGTTGTCCTGCAAGTAGGGATGTCAATATGAGTTGTAACCCGTGAGTCAACCCGGCTCACCACGAGTTCGAACTGGGTTGGGTTCAATTTTTTTCATTTCTACCGATAATGGGTTAAAAATGAACTCGGCTCACTTAACCCACAGGTTAAGTGGGTTCAAACCAGGTTATGGTGGGTTGGCCTGCAACCCACCATTCATTTTAAATTTTAAAAATAACTATAATAATTTAGTCATCTTAATTGATGTTATCTTACCTCCCTACTTCTACTCCACGCTGCCGCTACAAGCAAAACTCTTACTCAAGCTTATCAATAGTTCGTCGTACCACTGTGTTCGTCATTACACCTGGGCTTCTTGCCATCCGTGCGTCGCACCACTACAACATCGTGTTCGTTGCGTTTGTCACACAATCGTGTTATAACGTTTGTCGCGTTTCAGTCTCGTGGTTCAATCGTATCATAGCGTTTGTTGTGCCATCGCGCCATAGTGTTTTAGTCACATTACAATGTTTACCTCGTCACCTCATTCGTTGCACCACTACATTATTCACAACACCACAACAACGTGCTTCAGTTGCACCATAGCGTTTGTCACGTTTCAGTCGCATCACAGCGTTTGTCATGTCTCAGCGCCATTGTGTTTCAATCCCGCGATTCATTTGTGATTATTAGAAAAGAAATTGAAGAACAAAAAAATAAATATGAGTTAGTGAGTCAACCTACCTAACCCACCAACCTATAATGGGTTGAGCCAGATTGTGAAATTTTTGGCTTACCATAAATTGAGCCGGGTTGAGCTCACCTATTTTTAGCTCAACCATGGTGAGCCAACCCATGTGAGCCGGGTTGACTCACTTTGACATCCCTACCTGCAAGTCTGTATAGCATTAAGATACATATTTTGAAGTGATATAGAATTGCAAGATAAAATTACAATGTTATGAACCCCATTGCTTTAACAACAAACTAGTTGTGATTGAAACTTCATATGAACCCTTATCCCACCAAAATATTAAATGGCAACTTGCTCCTTCATATTCATTGTTGAATGCAATGAAATGTCGACAAAGAAGTGAAGAGCATAAAGATAAAAGGAAAACATCTAATTAAGGAATAGGGCGTACTTATATTCACATGTAAATGCTTTATTTTCAAATAGCTTCAGAGCTTGAGGAATACCATTGGTGATCCTATGAAGAAATGGAAAATACAAGGAAGAAAGAAGCAATTGGGTGTTAATAAAGTAAGAGAGGATTCGTGAAGACTCGCTGAAGTTAAGAAAAGGTTCTAGAAACTTGAAATCAAATCATCATGATTTCAGGAAATGGCCAATATATGGAATAGTAAATACTTTGCTAGCATAGGCCTAATAGGGATTCCTGGAACCATTGATAAACTTGAAACTGAAAAATCAATGCCTTTGTTCATGAGAGATGGAACTATGAGATCCTGCATAAAGTAAATGACAAGGAAATTTTTAACATCATGATACTACGTTATTGCTTATAGGATCAAAACTAGGCAGATTACCCTTCATGAATCAACCTTAAAACAAAATATTAATTACAGATCATCAAGAGAAAATCAGAACAATATAAACAAAGTTATTGGAATTTGAAGAGAAATTACTGGTTAAATTATATCAAACATAGTCAGTATTTGATCTTATTATGCAGTCGATGTAAACTTGTAATGCTTATACTTTCTCACTTTCAACAACAGCTGCTTAGAAACACTGAAACGTAGTGCCTAGCTTCCTCTCTTCTAGATGAGAGTACTGTAGAGTCTAGACAACAGCCTAAAGAATGCAATAATGCCATGATTTCAATCAGAAAATCGATATAAACACAAGACTCACAATTCAAATATACAATACTTACCAAATTTGGCAGTATGTTATATGCTTCAACAACTTCCATAGAAAGAACCTGGCAAGGTGAGAAAAATATTTATTGACAGATATCAATTGTCACTTCTTTTATTAGAGCATTTTTACCAACAAAACAAGCCCCATAATGACCCTCTCCCATACCTTTGCTTAGTGAGTAGCTTTCTAGCCCTGGAGTACATTAAGTTTTAGTTAATTTTTAAGTCATTAATACTATCCTCTGCTACTTTCTCTCCCTCTTAACTGAGAATATTTCTTCTATCATTAATACGAAGTAGTGAAAAGGAAAATTTTGGGTGTTCCATGGGTTTAAATAAATTACTATATTGATGATGTCTGTTGAATTTGGAAGGGTGGCATTTAAAATGTTAGGGAACTAATTGATGAGAGAATGGAAAGCTTTTTGTTCTGGGAGAATGCAATGTATAGGAGCTGCATGTAGTCCATATACATAGACTCTCCCAGAATTAGTGGAGATTATTTCACTAGGATTATAAAAAGTGAGGCAACTTCCTAGAAACCATGAACATTAAAGCATTTCAGCATGTGATACATATATGAAATAAACACTTCTAACAAAGCCTTGTATAGTATGTTACTCATGCTTTTTCCTAATTATATTCTCCGACAAGGTTATCTTATATACTAACATATTCTTTTTTCCTATTATTCTATTAAATTGAAGTTCCTCTACATAGAAAATGGTAGATGAAAAGTAATTATTATGATAAAATAATATCAACCATAAAATGTAGATAGGGAAACAAAATAGCACATTAATAGATGGGTAAAAGCAGATGATTGCAGAATGGACCTGAAGTTTCTCCTTCAAATTTTCTGCAGTTCCTACTTGGTGAAAAGTAGAGCCAGAATTCATAGCAACAGCATGAGCCAATGCAGGTAAAACAGTTCTAAGCATGGCCCCAATTCTTAGGTTCCTGACCTACACATGAAGCAAAACTTGGCCTCTAGCATATAAATCTATCTATCTATTTATTCATATAAAGGCATATGAGAAGCATAGCACCAGTCACCATTATATTCGTACATTCAGAACAGTAGATATCCAAATGTAATGTGTAGAGAGAAGGTCACTCAATCTAGCCTGATATGACTGCTGATGAACTAACTAAGCCACATATTGTGAAAAAAGGTTTATGATAGAATACCGTGACAAATTATATAATGGATTTAAATCTGTTTTGGATTTAATTGCATACAGTAAATGATGGTACAAGCGATTCATGTCCACAACTTCACCTTTTATCTTCAGTAACAGCATGAAGTATGACTAGCATTAAGTCATCATTCATTAAAGGGTGTTGGAACTATTGAAACTGTCGGATCTCCAAATTGAAGGTGGACAGAAGATAGATAAGGCATGCAAGGGAACTGCCAACTTGTGAACTTGATTATTTTGGGTGTAAAATACAAATTGCATCATTCCTTCAAATATTTGTCAGAGGGATGTTGTCATACAATAAGACACAAAAATAATTCTGTTTGAGTATATGTGGGTATCACTCAGTGGCTCTCTATTCTGTTTCTAGTAGAAAACAGACTACCTATCAGTTAGCTAGGCTGAGCTATCAGTGTAATATGATTGGCTTAGCTTGCTGCTTTGTAATATGTATAAATACAGTGTTGTACTCAGATTAAACATATTTGACAATGATTTTGATAGAGGCCCAGTGATAGATCAGCTAAGTCATGGACCCAAAGTGTGGTATGTGTATTCTAGAAAGGGTAAAAAAGGAATGTGACTCTTCTTGCTTGAGGAAAGAGAAATTATTAGAAGAGTAAGTTTGTTAGGAGGGATGGGGGAAATTCGGTTATTTAGGGATGAGTGTCATGTAGTGTGAGGGGGGGAGAAAAGGAGTAAGAAATCAGTGGGTAGGGAATATTTGTCTCTATTGGAGCGTAGCTCTGTGGGTAGCAGTGAAGGACCATTCTTCCTGTTGCATTTATATTCTTCTCTATTACCTTTCTTTCCCGCATGTTTTCTTACAATTAATTCCTAAATCTGTTATACTGAGTACTTGATCATCTTAGTTTGTAACAGATTTTGCACACAATATGCATTAAACCAAAAAGAAAAAAAAAAAACAAATCATTACAAAAGCAATCTAAGACATGACATGAGAAAAAGGATTATTAGGCGTGCACAACTATTACAAGTCCTGTGTATCAAGTTGGAGACCCAAAAATCAAGGATGATAACCATGGGATTTATTCTACGTGATTAATGGCACACTGGTCAATTAAAAAAATAAAGTGAGGTAAAGGCTGGGTCAATTCATAAAATATGATTCATTCTTTCCTTCTTTGTCAACCTCTCATTCTTTATTGGTCTGAGAACACCCCTTTCTCATGTTTATGATCACAATAAGATATATATGATGTCTGCACCGTAGCAAAAAATCAAGACATTTCTTATCTGTTTTGAGATAAGGTAAAACCAAAATCCAAATACCTCACTCAGAATATTTTTTTCCACATACCCATTTGAAGCAGTATACGCATACCTTGATGAAATTTATCTAAAAATAAGGATAAATACCTAAGCATAACGATCTGTAAGTGCCACTATAAGTCATTAATAAGTTTCATGGCACACCTAATAAGGATAAATACATAACATAATAATCTGGACTCTAAGTGCTTTGATCTTGGAATGGGGTAAACTTCCCTCTCACCTAGTATATGCACACACACAAAAAAATTAAGATATTTACCAAGGTCCGAACAACAAACTTTATCTCCTTCTCCCGGCAGGAATGCATGAGATGAACAATGATGCCTTTCTTCCGAGATGTGCTTCCACTGCCTGTTTGTACACTGATGCACACTACATAAGAGCATGTAGAGCAAAACTAAAAGTTTACCTAACTAAAGAGCAATACAAACATTTGAATTATATTTAAACAAGTTACCACATACAGGCATCACTATGGTCCTAAGTCTAGTAACAACTTTAACTAAATATTTGAAGAACAGATAATTGGGTAGTATTATATCCATTGTGTAATCATTCATAACCATGCAAAACAGAATGGCCGTTAATACCTAATCATTTGTAGCGCAGAGAAAAAATCCTTAATTAGAAGTGGTGTAGGTGGTGCAAGCAATCTCTGTGTTCGACGACATTCTTGAGCAACATCACCTTTAACCATTGCAGGTTATTTCAGTTATTAAAAATCCTTACAGATGGAACAGATTTAGTAGTAAAACAGCAAAAAATCATGAAAACAGTCATCCAACCAAGATCACCAAATTTGTTATACATCTCCCTTATTTTCAAACGATCTGTTCCACATGCCTCTTCAAGTGCCGCAGTGACTAAACTTCCACCAATATTTAGTTCCTGACATGAAGAGTATAATGTAAGAAGCTTTATCAGTGCATAATAACACTTATTGAAATACTGTAGCCTCCTATATCGACAGTCAAATTTAACCAATTAACAAACCAGAAACAGTAATCTATGTTTGAAGAAGATATTTTTATGGTATAAATAAAGCGATCTTTATATTGGTTGATAGATTTTAGTGTCAATTTTATTAATCTAGAACTGGGAAATACTCTTCGCCTCAAGAGGAGAAGAAAAATCGGGCAGAGTGACATAGTGGACCCTGCTTCCTGCATTATCACATGTTATTTATAGCTACATATAAAGGGGATACAAGCTTTGGTGCACACATACTTGTTCTATTTTGCCCCTATAATATCGCCCTCAATAATTATTATTATTATAACTACACTTTTCAAACCAAGCATATCTTTAACTGTGTCATGCAAACTAACCATTTATATTATTGAACTTTTTTCTTTTAAATACATAGGCACGAAGGAGCTCTTTTCCCCTCTATTATCATAAAGCAATAAATAAATAACTAGGGTGTTGAAATCAAGGCTACACTCCTTGCTGTTGTGAACCAAAGAAAATGAAGAAAAAGGAATAGCAGTTTAAAGAAAAACTAGACATGCAAAATGGCCAGTTTTGATATAAAGAGCACCCTCAAGCAACAATGAAGGACTAAAATGTCATATATAACAAAGTGTCATCAATAAGGAACTCAGGTTCTAGACATCAAAATCTTGATACAACACATATAAAAGAGCAAAGGAAAGGATAAATGTTTTACTTCTATTTATTCATTTATTTTCGAATTACTTAGTTGAAGTTCCATTCTCATCAATGATAAAGATTATAAGCCCAAATTATCAAAACCAGAAACAAACCTACCTTATTTTCATGGTCTGGAGCAATTTTGTTTATGCATAGATACACAGCAGGAAGCACATCTGCTGGAGATAAAGCCAACAAGCTGTGTGATAGAAACATTGCATGCAAATAATGTTCCTCAATTATCCAATTACTGAAAAAACTGTCACATTATTCCATAAAAAGGAGAGTGGCAATGGATAATACAAAGAGTGTGACTAGTAACAAGTGAACCTTCTGAACATATTGCATAACAATGAAGTAGCTTTAATCTTTCCTCTCTCACCCTCAAGCAGGTTGAAGGTTCGTGCAATATGTAAATATGGTGCAGGCTGTCCATCTCTCCAACATGCTGCTCAATTATGTCAATTATATACATATGTTTCAAGACAGAACATGAATATAAAAAGTAAAATAGAAGTAAAAGCAGTAGGTTGAACATCTTCTAAACCAACCAATATATCCGCGTAAGAAAAACTAAAACAAACCATGTTCTTTAGGGTTGTATTTGTCAGGTGGTAGAGATAGTTGAGTAGCATCAACATTATCCTTTAACACTTTCTGCCCAGAAATATCAGGTATAATTCTCAATTGCTCTGATGCAGGCTTCTTCAACAAAGGTCTATCAATTTTGCTCTCCCCTTGAACTGATAATTCATTTTCCCTAAAATTTTCAGGACTACAGTAATATATATCCAATGCCTTATTGACATCTCCTTTAGTATTCTTAATTATAGTGATGGCATGTTTTTTTAATGACTCATTCCCATTTATTATCTGCATAAATTGATCAATTTCATCATCGTATGTTTGTCCAACATCAGTTGGCAACAAGTCTTCAACATTAGAGCTTTGGTCAAGCTTTAGTTCAGAATTATCAGATTGAGTACCACCGGACATCTCAGGTATTACTTTACTGAAGAATCTTGTAATTGTGGACTGCTTCGAACCACTTGGTTCAGATTTTGTTTTGACTTTGGCTGTGGCTTTGCCTTTTTTGTTTTGCTTACTGTCACTACTTCGTTTCCTTTTGGCAGGAGAAATGGGACTAGGTACTTTATGCCTCAGGATAGCTAATTTAGAGCCTTGACTTGGGAAAATGTCAATATTTTTGCAAGTGTTGTTTGTATTATTAAGGCTAGGTTTTGCAAGTGAATCAGTGTCATTTGATGCGCAGAAATTGGATGTTGAAACAGGAGTTTGACAGGAAATCACCTGCTCATGGAATTCAGTTTCACGTTCATAGAAATTAGAAACAGCTTCAATGACATTGCACCCTGAGATGCTGATCATATCCAGCATCTGGTTTCGGGTGACCCATGTGGGCAAACAACAACTAAGATCTTGAATTATTTTCTCTTTTTCTTCATCATTCAGCAAAGAAGGATCCTGTGTACAAGTATCTCCCATAAAAGACGACAAACCCTCAGCCACATCTGGATCAATACTTTTACCACCTTCTGGCTCCTCCAATGGAATGACTTCTTTGTCTACGCTTTTACCTGGTTCCAGAGCATCACTAACACCCTTCTCAACCTTGAAACCCAATTCACCCGGTGAACGACAAAAACCCCTTAAAAACTCATGCTTATTAGCAGTCTCATCGACCAATCCAGCAAAATGCTTCCTAATTCTGTCAGCATGTTTACTGTCACACTTCTCAACATCCAAACCCACAGTCGGAACAACCCGTTTTGGCTTCAAAAACTTCACATACTCCCTGAGCTCATCATAGTTCGAGTGCTCACTATAGGGCACAAGATGAATCTGAAATGAATCCTTGGACTTCACTGCAAACCTACTGCGCTTCACCTCATAGGTCCACCCTGTTGGAACAAAGCCCACAACCTTGGAGTAGGACCCCCCTCTCTCAGCCATAATCTCCTTCATCTTAACAAAATTAGGCCTAAAGTAAGGCCAAGTCTCCCCCAACACATTCCACCCAACAACTTGAATATTACTCTCCAACCCATTCTCAGTAAACTCACCACTCTCCCCATACCCAAGAACCCTCAAAACCTCCATCTTCCTAGCATCAACATGTATCTTCCTCTTAAACCTACGTGCAAGCTCAAGCAAAATCTTCTCCTTCCCAATAACATAAGTAGCAACAAGAAACAAAACTTTATCATTACAACCATCACACTCACGCTCAACCCTCTCCACAACACTGGCAACGTAATCAATGGATTCCTCTTGCGAGGGGAATACAAACTTAGGGTCACAATATGTGCTGTCGAGAAACACTGCATCGGCACCGACGAAGGGAGCAAGGGCGGGTTCCGAAACCATGGAATTAGAGAAGCGGAAGTCGCCGGTGTGGACGTACCTGAGAGAGGTGGTTCCATCGGCACAGGGGAGAGCGAAGAGAAACTGGACGGCGCCGGGACAGTGGTTGGCGTCGAGGAGGGTGACTTGGGCGCCGTCAATACGGAGAGGTTGGCGGAGGGGGAGGGGGACGACGAGGGCGGAGGGGACGCGAAGGACGTGGCGGAGTAGAGAGGCGGTGATGGCAGAGCAGAAGATGATGCCGCGAGACCAAGAGGAAGAGAGGCCGGTATAGTGGTCGGAATGGAAGTGGGAGAGGAAGTAGGAGTGGGAGTGGGGGCCGGCGTAGCGGAAGGCGTCGACGAGGAAGCGGGTGTGGGGGATGAGTTTGGAGTTAGGGAGTGAGGAGGGGAGTGGGGAGAGAGAGGTGGATGGTGGTGGAGGGGGTTGGGGTTGGAGGGCTTTGAGGGCGGTGAGGAATAGCTGGGTGGAGTCTAGGGTTTGAGAATCCATTGAAGTTAGAAGAGTAATCTATCACATTGGAGAAGGAATTGGAATGGAAGAGGGAAGAGATCCTCGGGTCAAGAATCGGAAATGGAAGGATCTTTTCTTTCTGACGAACGAAGTTACGAGGTGCTTATGAGTTATACGAAGTGTGGCTGGCGCCAAAACTAATATATTATAGAGGCTAAAATGTAAATGTTCCAGATATCATTTTATTTGTGGCATGAAACAATGCTCAAAGATTATCTTCCTAAGAGTAGCCTGTAACTAGAATAATCTAATATTTATATTGAGAATTCTTTTTATATTGTTTTAAATAAAAAATCTTATTTTTTAATATTTTTGTATTGTCGTTTAGTAGACAATTTTATTTCTATTTAATAAAAACAATTTAATTATTCAATAAAATATAAATTTATAATACATCTTGTAAGGCTAGTTGATTCAATATTTTAACTGTGTAACTTTTCAAAATTAAAGCAATTTATAATATACATTTTTATAATATATTACGTAATATTTTACTCTTAATATTTATTTTGATATAATCAAATTATATTTTATAAAATGTGCATGTGTTTCATTAATTCTTATTAACGAGAGTTTAAATCCAATCCATTCATTGACAGCGATAGATTTTAGACATCATCAAAAATGGATTTGACTTGTTTTAAGATAAGAGATTCACTTTATACAAAAATAAACGGTCAAAACTGTGAATAAGAGACTCAAGAATATTATGAAGTAAAATTATTTCACAAACTATTGCGCAGATTCATGTCTTATTCCAATTAAAATCAAATACTAGTTATAGCTTTTCACCTTTTTTTTTTTTTTTTCATTTCTATTTAGTCCAAATCCATATAAAGGACATGTTAGCATATCTTTATAGAGATTTAAAGATTCTAAACTATGACAGTCAAATTACTTGGTTGAATGATAGATAGTATAGTACACACCATTAACTGTCAATCAACATTAAATCCAGACTCCGGACTCCGAAACTAAACGTGATCCAAGCATAGCCCGGCCGCTAGTGCTTATGGTAAAATGATTGATTACCTTAGATGCTTGAGGCATGGCATCACAGTTAGGGTTCAATATGAATACTATTAAACATATTCTGACTAAAAAACACAGCCAATTTAACTTCTGAATAATCTTTAGTAGGCAAGTCTTTACAAAGAAACTTTGATTTCGGTTACAAGGTATGCTACAGAAAAAAAAGCAAAAAATAAATATTTTCAGACATTGTAGGAAGTTGAGGGCAACGTCAAACAATTTTTTTTTTTTAAAAGGAAAATATTAAACAGAAGGTTAAAAGGGGTTCAAGAAGCATCTCAGTAGAGTATATATATCACGCAAACTTTGCACACGCAGGTAGTTGGTAGCGGCGGCAAAATTCCACAAAGTGTTGAATAAACTACCAGATTAGAGTTGTCATTTATTTCGACTTCTCTTGGCAGTTCCTTTCGTTGAAGGCATTTTCCTTGTCCTTGGTCTGTCACTTTTCTGCCATTCAAAAACATTTCCATAAGCCTTTAACAGTTTAAAATTTTCAATTTAAACTGCCTTGTAAACGAAAAATGAATGTGCTTTACCTTCTTTCTCAATCTTTTTTTATGCTGCTTCTGCCCTTTGCGATTCTTCTCAGCATTATCCTAAAAGATTCATAAATGATTAAGTTTTTAATTTAGACGAGTTGCAGTAAAATGAAATTGAGCTGTTGAAGAACCAACATCGGTATCTTTAGTTTGGATCTCTGCTACCTCTTGATTCTCAATTTCACCATCACTATTGAGAACAGCCTTCAGTCTACCCTCACTAAGTAGTTTTTCAGATCGAGCATGTCTCTACAGTAATTACATCATTCCATCAATAAGAAGCTTTACACAATCACAAGGAAAAGTTGATAAATACGGAAAATTTATCATTTCAATTAAGAGCATTTTTGAAAAGGCATGTTGGAAACTTTTTATTTGAACCAAACATGGGAAAGTAACTTTTTATAAACAAAAGTACTAATCCTAAAAAAGTTAAGTGATAAAACAAAGATTGTAAAATTTCACGATAACGTGGTTTAGTTTGGAATTATTACGATTACTTTCAGCAAACACAACCTAAAAGCAAGTCCTCCAACCTACAGAGGGAACAACCTTTGGCATTACAACATATATAAAGTGTGTTTTTTGGTATATTAGACCAGAGTAAAACACTATTAACGTTAGTATCCTAGGTTTCATAAAAGAAAGAAAAACGCTAGCTTCGGGGAAAAATTAATCGTTCTCTTTGATTCAATTTATTATGTAGTCGTGGCTATGCTATGATGGGAAGGAGATTAGACTGATTTATCTTTCCAGTGTTCCATTAGAATAACATCTTCTCTTTATCTGCTATGAAAGACAAATCTTTCAACCCATAAAAAATAAATACCTTAGATAAATTACACTTACATTCATCACATCCTTTGCAGAGAATCATGCC
This sequence comes from Sphenostylis stenocarpa, assembly GCA_963425845.1. Lineage (NCBI taxonomy): Eukaryota > Viridiplantae > Streptophyta > Magnoliopsida > Fabales > Fabaceae > Sphenostylis > Sphenostylis stenocarpa. Next base: position 20,539,044 of record OY731398.1, read on the forward strand.
ATTTTGACCCAAGTTATATACTGTCCCTCACTTAGAGGAGCCCCACGACAATTTCCCGTCCCTTCCCACCAACATTTATCCTAAATTTTGTTATAATACTAATCTAAACTCGTTGCCACCAATATATAGCACCATCATTTTGTCGGATTTACATGCAATGGTGTGATCAGTTTTTGTTCTTACAAAGATTACATAAAAAAAATGTAGCAATGTGTTGGATGGAGGATCCCAAAGTGTGGCAGTCCTCTTATAGAGTATGTAATTAGCCATGAACTTAATGTTGTTTCCTTTCCCAGATCAAAGTTCAAACCCAATACTAATTTCCAGCCAAATGTATGTAATAAATACGATAATTGATAAAGAAACAATAACATAGGAGTTTATAAATTTCTTCTCAAAACTAAAGTACTACGAAGCTGTTGTTTAAGCATAATAAGCCACCAAAAGAGTAAGATATTACCTTTGATTGGAGATGATCCCTCAAAGTGTTTTCTGATAAACAGGTAATTCGGGGACATATCTTGCACTTAAATACTGATTTGTGTTTTAAGACATAGGATGGTACATCTTCCAGCAAAGATTTCTGTTCAGTTATCACATTAGACTTTTCAGTGTCACATTTACTCAGCAACTCCTTGTTAAAAAGCATGGGTTTTTCATTTATAGCTCCAGCATCATCTTCACTGAATAGCATACCTGAAGTCAATGTTAAAACAATCATGAAAGAATCCTTTCTCAAGGAATAGAGCCATGGAAGTTACAGAAATAACCAATACTACAGATGCTACAATCCCATAAATAGACATCTAATTGACATACAAAAGTAAAATGAGAAAATAATTTTGAATGAGTACAAGAGCTCAAGACTTAAATCTCAACCAAACAAGCACAAGATCAAACCCTAGTGGCAAACTAAATCTTCTGGATAAAGGTTCTTTCTTGAGTACATATCTCTGAAAAGTTGCTCATTTCATTTAATAGAGTTAAAAGGAAAAGACTTGAGGTCAAAACCAACCAATAATGGAAATGAGAAAGAAAATAAAGATTTTTATTTATGAAAAAAAAAAATGAATAGAAGAGAAAGCTCTCCTCCATAGGTTTTCCTTCACAAAGAGTAAATGCTCAATCTATCATGAGCATATCTGAATCTCTCTCGTCCATGTTCCCCTGTCTACATCTAACTAATCCCTCTAACTAAATAACTTATTAATATTTAAGCATCTTAATCCTTATATCCTAAGGAATAATAATTACCTTAATAAATTAATAATAAAAAATATCGATAAAATCTGTCTGAAGAAAGTATTGATTTGATTTTGTTCGAACTTTTTCAAAAATAAAACCGTATTTGAAATTTATATTTGGTTTTGCGGATAACTAAAATAAGCAGCATAGCTAACACCCCTATTTATTTCATATATAATATTGAAATGTTAATAATTTCCTCACTTATAAAACACAATAGTGTGTTAGTGTGCCAGCAAACGTACCTGTTGAGTCAACATCAACATCATTAGCAGAGCTATCCTCACTTGCATACCCTGAATGTGCCAAAATACAAAGAAATAAAAGTGACTAACATTAACAAATAACAAAAACCATCATAATAAAAACAAATATCTGGCACTCCAATAGTGAACTCTATGATTTCATAATAAAAAAGTAACACCAGCTATTGCTATTCTACATATCTAGTAAGTGCTAATACTAATAAACACATTTTACAGGGCGAAATAAAAAAGACCCAGTTAACTTGACAATAAACCAACTTGAAGAAGAAACAAATAAAAACCAAAGTTGACCGAATTCTCAATTAACCATCCTGAAGAAGAAAAAAAAAAAAAAAAAACACAGTTAACGAAGTATCAATAAAACAACCTGAAGAAGTTGAACCGGGTTCATCATCATTTGGTTTCACTTCTGCTGTAGCATCATCCTCTGATTCTTCTTCAGCTGATTCTGCTTCGGCTTCAAGCTCAGAGTCGGAAGAAGAAGAAGATGGATCCGAGGCATCTCTATCACCGTGGTCGAGCTTGAAGAACCTCCTCTTTATCATTTTTTTTATTCTGTAAACAAAACTCCGTTCACGCCGTAACAACACGTCATGCAGTTAGAGCATAGATGAATGAATGAAGCAAGCTTTTCATGAACCGAGCAGCCGAGGGCGGCGAGAATGAGAAAAGAGGCTGAGGGAACGCATTTGGGAGTGACGAAACCGAAAGAATAAAAAAAGTTTAATCCGGCCTAGGTAGGAAGAATAATAATAATGGGCTTTGAACTTGTTATTTTTTGGGCCTTAAACTCGTTATATTTTGGGCCTTGAACTTTGGCCTTTTGGACATAAACCCCTAGCCACACAGTGTATCAACTGATATAATAGTGTATCAAGAGATATTTTTCCTTTCTATCATTTAAAAATTAGAAATATCAATCACTAATATATTTGTCAATAAATATTTTTATTAAATAAAATAAATATATGTCATTTAAAATATAATTATTGGATTTTTTTCAATTTTTTTATTTATTATATTATTTTTTTAAGATTTTGTGTAATTTTATAATCTTATTAATATGTTTGTGATCAATTTTATTAGTACTTATTATTTTTATTCTGTACATATAATTAGTTAATTTTAATTAGTAATATTAAAATTTTAAATTTAATTTAAAATATCTATAATCAAACAAATTAAATAACAATTATTAATCTATTTAATAATATTACTTGGTTTTTTTTAACTTATATGATTGACTCAAATAATAAACGAAGGAACAAATGTTAAAAGTGATCAATTGTCTCATTCACAAATTCTATAATAAATTTAAAATATAAAAAAATGTATAATCAATATTTTCAAAAGCGAGTCTCTATGTTTACATTTTATATTTATGAAAATATACACGTATTTATTTGCATATAAATAATAAAATAATATTTATTTTGTAACATGATTGCTAAGTTTAGTTTCAGTTGGTGATGTTTGGCTTTGTGTGGAAACAGAGAATTATTGTGAGTGAGATTTGGTTAATTAATGGTGATATGTGTAATAATTTTCTTAAAATGAGGATTCTCCTGAATAATTAGACAAAGAATCCTCAAAATCAATAAAATAAGCAGGTAAGTAATTATTTATTAAGATTTTGTTGTATTGAATCTCTATTTTATCAATTAAAATAATGTATGAGAATACTCAGAAAACTATCTCTTAAAGGACATGTTTTATATTTTAATTACCAATAGTTGTAAGTTTTTTTTTTTATATTTTAATATAAATATGTTAGATCTAAATTTCATTTCAAAACAATATATATATATATATATATATATATATGAAAATTGCTAATTATAATAAATCTTCAGGTTTTTTAAATGTAATTAAGAGCGAAATCACGGGAGAGAGAAAAAAATCTAAATTTATTAAAAACAAAACTTTCCATTGAACCAAATAATATTCATGATTAATATTTCCTATTGGACCCATAAATAAATATGATTCCATAGACTATCCAGGGGTTGTTGAAGGTCCTACCAGTTGATATTACTTTATCTAAATCACAGAAGCTTCTCCTAGGCATGTCGATTCATATATACTATATATTATATTAGCCAGCTTGCATGCTCCATTTGATATATATATATATATATATCATCACTCTCAATGAAGCATATGCAGATAGATCAATGCATTGATCCAGTTTATGTGATTTAGTTTTTAATAATGCTACAAATATACAGGTTTGTTTATAAATATTTTGATACATTTAACATAGTGTTCAAATGTTGTATATATCTTAAAAATAAAACTCATTTTGTCTTGAACGAATTTTTGAACGTGGTATGTTAAAAAAAATTATCAACGTTGCGGTTGAAGGTGTAAGATTCTCTTTACTAATTTGTATGGTTGTTTTGTTTATTATTTAAAAATATATGGTTGCGTGAGTCGTGAAAATGATAACGCAAAGTTGTCATGTAATGTTTGTAAAAGGGGACAAAGGTGGAGGCAAAGAGAGTAGAAAGTGATGAGTGCATAGAAAAGTGCGGAAAGTTGATGGTGGTGGGAATGAAGATGATTAAGACAGTGATGACGGAAGAAGGTTCATCATGGAAGAGAGGAATGAAGGAGGAGATGAAGAAGGTGGGAGCAATAGCAGCTCCAATGGTGGTTGCAAGTGTGTTGCAGTATCTTCTTCAAGTGGTGTCACTCATGATGGTTGGTCATCTTAACCAGCTTTCTCTCTCAAGTGTTGCAATTGCAACCTCTCTCACCAATGTTTCTGGCTTTAGTGTTTTGGTAAGTAGTTTTTTTTCTTTTTCTGTTTTTAATTTTGAAATACACTATTTTCCATCACATGAGTGATTCTGGTTGCATCTGAAAAAAAAAAAGTGTTTTGAATTTTGAAAGACTAATTATTAACTATAAACAAGTAAAACACATGTACACAAGTCCTTACCAAAAGAGATGAAGGAACTTCAGTATAAGAAATTTTGACTAAATAAATATGTGATAAGTATCTATTTAATTGTCTTTTTATATTCTTGAAACATATTTTTTTGGGAAGATGAAGAGAATTATTATTATTATTTTTGGATTTGTACTCCTTCATGATATTTTTCTTATACTTTAGAAGAATAAAAAAATCTCTAATTAATTTTTTATGATTTATGAGTTTTGCCTTTTCTAATTTTTATTTTTTTTTCTGTAAATTTGCTTGATGATATATATTTATTTTGTCCATAAAACTAGAAAGTCCTAATATCAGGATTTACTTGCACCTTTCATTTTATATTTCTTAAACCCTTTTTAAATCATTATTTTTTTTCCAAATTAATTCAAACATTTTTTTCTAAACGACTCTCATCACATATAAAATTACACGTTTTGCTTCCATTTTCAATTTTACATAGGTTTACTTCTTTTATTTTTATATTTTAATTGATTAAACTATCTTCCTATAATAATACCCTAGATGAATATATCAATTATAAGGTTTCATTAGTCCTTTGATATAAATAAATATATGAAAATTGAATTTTTGTTAACCAAAATTGTATTTTTTTTTAAATATGAAAACTAAACTTACAAAGAAAATGATAAAACCAAAATTATAGATAAAAATTATTAAAAAACCAAAAATACAAATTTATTCAAAACGAATAGATGATGTCACCAACAATTAAAAAATCCCAGGTGCAGACATAATTTGATCTAACAATTGAGCCAAATCTTTCATCCATGGCATCTCTTGTTTTCTTCCTATTACTGTGTTTACAATTTATGATTTAGGGTTTACTTGTGTTTGAGAAATTCTATAGTTGTCTTAAGAACTAAAAGATGTTGGTACACTAGTTGAGAAACTCTTTCTCATGGGTGTCTTCAAATTCATTTCACCTTTCACCAAAACATCTCTCTTACTTTTGTCACAATATAACAGAACTGAATCTCAATTAAATTCTGAAAACCAAATTGTTTGCACTATAACAATGTGCATTAGTCATTTAATTCACTTGGGTAAATATTGCAGTCAGGGATGGCTGGTGGATTGGAAACTTTATGTGGGCAAGCATTTGGAGCAGGACAATATGAAAAGTTTGGACTTTACACTTACACTGCCATTATATCCCTTTCTTTGGTATCTATCCCAATCACTATTCTATGGACTTTCTTGGACAAAATATTGATCCTCTGTGGCCAAGACCCAATGATCTCCCTTCAAGCTCGTAAATATGCCATTTGGCTAATCCCTGCTCTATTTGGTTCTGCAATTCTCAAACCCCTCACACGATTTTTCCAGACCCAGAGTTTGATTTTTCCCATGATTCTAAGCTCTGCTGCAGTTCTGTGCTTCCACGTTGTAACATGTTGGATCCTTGTATTTAAACTGGATTTGGGCCATGTTGGTGCCGCAATAGCCTTCAGCTTCTGCGTTTGGTTGAATGTGATGTTGCTTTTGTCCTTTGTGAGGTATTCCTCAGCTTGTAACAACACACGCATCCCTTTCTCCAACAAAGCTTTGCTTGGCGTTGGAGAGTTTCTTCGCTATGCTGTCCCTTCAGCAGTGATGGTTTGGTAACTTTTTTCTTTTTTTGTTTTTTTTGGTTCACGTTTTAACTATATGAATTAACAAAATCTGGAAGTTTATATGGAATCATATGTTCAGCACAATCATCATCTTGAAAATTTTGTCTTGTTTACAGTCTTAAATGGTGGGCCTGCGAGATTCTTGTTTTGCTGGCTGGAGTTTTTCCTAACCCAAAGTTGGAGACATCAGTCCTATCTATATGGTAAATTTAAATTTGATATTTTCAGAAAAGAATCATAATTATTTAGATGAAACAACGAATTAAATTTACCCCACTCTAACTTAGTTTATTTTGTTGCATTGTCAGCTTGACAATCTCCACATTACATTTCACCATATCCTATGGTTTTGGGGCAGCTGTTAGGTCTGTCTCTCACTCGATCAAACTATAATATTAGCATGCAATGCAAACATAGTAACTAAAAAGTGACACATTAATTGTATTGTATGTGACAGCACTAGAGTGTCGAATGAATTAGGAGCAGGGAATCCAAAAGCAGTTCGAGTGGCTGTTGCTGTAACGATGTTCATTGCAGTGACAGAGGGTCTCATTGTATGTGCAATGCTGTACGGTTGCAGACATGTGTTGGGTTATGCCTATAGCAATGACCGTGTTGTTGTTCATTACGTGGCTGTTATGAGCCCTCTGCTTGCTCTCTCCATTTTCACTGACAGTTTACAAGCAGTTCTTTCAGGTTAATTACTCTCCCTTTTTCTTATTTGCTTGTTGCCTTTGAAGAATCATTTTTTAAATCTTGCTTAGTGTAATAAAAGGAACAATGATCAGATTAATAAATAATCTTACACATGCCTGTATTAGAAATCTGAATTTTTATTCAAATAAAAACCTTGTATGAGATTTTCTTAGGACTACTAGCAATGCTCTCTTTTAACATACTCTTTCAAATATTTTCTTTGGACATTTGTTTTAATGGATTGAAAACTATACATTTTGATGAATCTCACTTATCATTCAATGATTCTCTTTTGATTTTGGTAAGTTTTAATAAATTTAAACCAATAAAAGAAAGTGTTAGAAAGAGTTTCCTTTGATGGGGTGTTAATTACTCCTATATTTTATTGGTAATCCTCATTAATTGTTCTTCTGCTAAGCTGCTACAATCATCCTATTTAAAAAATAAATAAAAATCAGGGGTTGCAAGAGGAAGTGGGTGGCAACATCTTGGAGCCTATGTGAATCTTGGAGCTTTTTATCTGGTAGGAATTCCTGTGGGTGTCCTACTTGGTTTTGTTGCACATTACAGAGCAAAGGGCCTTTGGATTGGAATAGTCACTGGCTCCATTGTCCAATCCTTTCTCCTTTCCCTTATCACTGCTCTCACAAACTGGAAAAAACAGGTTCACAGTTCATAAATTTCGTACTATCCTTAAATATATCCAATTATGTTCGTTTTTTTTTTCATTGTAGAAATACATGTTTGGTGTTAATTAGGTGCCGGATTAATGCATTTTTGCAGGCAATGATGGCAAGGGAGAGAATATTTGTTGCCAATCCACCCGAGGAAAATGGTTCAAATCACATCACCTGTGCTTAACTAAAGCTAGTTGCTCAGCTAACTATGGTTTTCCCAAAGAGATGTTCCAACATCCGGGGAGACAGAAATAAATGAGAAAATTCATATATGTAGTACATGGTGTAATATGACATGAGAAATAGAGAAAGATGAAAATATGAGAGATTTTAAATGAGGTTCTGTGATAATAAAGTATCTATAACTCTGTGTATCATTGTTTCTTTTTGCAAAAAAGTAGGGTCAGAAGAAGGCTAAAATTAGAAAAAGATAACATTTAGATGTAATTTCAGTTTTGTAATAATTGGAAGTTTAGTTCGGTATTCTGTGTAATAGAAATTGATATTAAAGATCAACATATATTATTAAAATAAAATTCTAATTTTAGTGTAAAATAACATAAAAGTGTATCTAAAAGTTTACCATAACTCTTGTACCTCTAGAAATTAAAGAAATGATCTCAAACTGTAAGTGAATTAAAGCTATATTAATTGTGAAAAGAGATTTGTTTAAACAAATGTATTTTAAGAGAAACGAGATGTTTGTGATTGAGTAAGTGATATGGGTACGTCAGAGGCAACAGTAACATTGACCATTTGACTTCATGAGGAGCTTAGTGAATAATTTTGTTAACTTTTCTCATTGATGGAGCTCAAGGGCCTAAAGTATGTAGGCCGGTTTGTTTTTGCCAACCTTCTACTGACATGATAATGTAAATATTTTGCTCATCTACGTCAAAAGTTCAGTAACAGTCCATATCTGTGAAAAAGAAATGGTAAAAAGAAATACTTTGTTTTGTTTTGTTTTCTATACTTCTTCACAAAAGTTTGAAACAGGCAATAGAATAAAATGAGCAATGTTTTCAACAATTAGTAATGCTTAAACAGGAGGAAAAAACAGCCAACAACGTTGTATTATTTGTTTTACCAGCGTAGCTCGTTCTATGGTCTGGCATGTATTTGTCACAAGTCCTCATCCTATCAATAAAATAAAGGTATTTTATAATATTTTTTTTATTTTTATTGACTCGTCATTCTCAGTTTTATAGAAAAATTATGCAAATACAATTTTTACCAAGTCAAAGTAGAGTTTAACTATTATGTATTTTCAATTTAAGGAGGTTTAAACTTGACTCTCCAATGATATATAGTAGCCGAAAAATTAAAGTAGAAATACATAAATTTTGGTAAAAAGGTACATGCAACTATGTATGCTTGGGTAGCTGTAATCAATTTCAATTTGGATTTGTCTTTTGATTTGTTTGTTTGTGGGGTGAACTTAACTTCCTCTATAGGATGAACTTTTTTTATATAACTCTATTTGTGTTGTTGATCATATTGTCTTGCCTCTCTTTCATGAACGTTTTGAATTGTATATATAGAAGGGTAGATGATGGATAAGGAGGAATTAACACCACTGCTAAGAGAGAGTGATGTTGCACCATTAGAGAATGCATTTTGGGTGGAGCTCAAAAGGGTATGGTCCATGGCAGCTCCAATGGTGGCAGCGACTGTGTCTCAGTACCTTCTGGAAGTTGTGTCACTGATGATGGTCGGACATCTTGGGATTCTTGTCTCCTTATCTGGGGTTGCCATTGCCACCTCTTTTGCTGAAGTTACCGGCTTTTGTGTTATTGTAAATTCTTTTTTCATCCCTTATTTTTTTTCCCTGCACTACCTATATTTGCTTTACTCCACTTTCCATGTTTTTCAACTTTATAGCTCTACAAACTATCTTTTCTAGAAAATAGTGTTTGTGAAGATGTAAGAATGATTTATGCTTAAAATTTCATATCATATCAAATTAAAATATATAAATGAAATAACCTTGATTTTTATGAACTGACTTTGTATAATTAAGTTAAATCCAAAATTAAAATCTTAAGGTTATTATAACATGCATGATGGGTGTGAGACATCAACTAGTGATTCAGTCAATATAAAGTGGAAGAAAAATTTCAGTTTAGTCTTAATCAATTTAAACTTGACTGTACAGTTCTACACTAATCTCCATCCCGAGTTCTGGATGACTCTTACTAGATTGCTAAATGGGTTGCAGTTGGGAATGACTGGTGCGTTGGAAACTTTATGTGGCCAAACCTTTGGTGCAGAAGAATTTGAAGAGATTGGAAAGTACACTTGTTGTGCAATTGTCACTTTGCTCTTGGTTTGTCTTCCCATATCTCTGCTGTGGATATTCGTGGATAAAATACTATTGCTGTTTGGTCAAGACCCTGAAATTTGTCATGTAGCTCACGAGTACTGCATATGCTTAAGCCCTGCACTTTATGGCTTTGCTGTTCTTCAGTGTCAGATTCGCTACTTCCAGACTCAGAGTATGATCTTTCCCATGCTTTTCAGCTCAATTGCGGTTCTGCTTTTGCATATTCCTATCTGTTGGGGTCTGGTATTCAAATTGGGACTAGGACATGCTGGAGCAGCATATGCTATTGCAATTTCATATTGGTTAAATGTCATTGGGCTTGGAATTTATATGACGTATTCACCTGCATGTGAGAACACCAAGGTTGTCTTTTCTTTTAATGCTTTACTAAGCATTCCAGAGTTCTGCCAATTTGCTATTCCTTCGGGACTAATGTATTGGTAATGTATTATGACATTGCACAATGGTTTTTTCAGTTTACTCTTTCCTTGTCTCATATCCTATTTGATTCTATTTATCGTTTCGTTGTGGATAGTTTTGAAATGTGGTCATTTGAGCTACTAACATTAGTTGCTGGGCTGTTACCTAATCCGCAACTCCAAACCTCAGTTCTCTCTATCTGGTGAGAGAAATCTTCTTTTAATACTTATTCATCAAAATTATAGAATCACACTTCATACTATTGATCAAAATTTATTGGAAATTATAGGATCACAACTGAAATAATGTTAGAAAGTGTATTGTTAATAATTCTCGTTGCTGAATGAAATAACTGACGAGAGGTTTTTCTATAACATGTTTCAATTTTTTTCAGCCTTAACTTAACCACGTTGCATTACATCGTTCCATATGCAGTTGGTGCTTCTGCAAGGTTTGGTCCAAATTTGTTTCTTCGTTTCAATACACAAGATCAATGACACTGTACAACTGTGTGCTGACAAACACATGATCTTACGATTTTTTTCTTTGTAGTACTCGCATTTCCAATGAATTAGGAGCAGGGAATCCAAATGCAGCTCAAGGTATTGTTCGTGTTGTTGTGATTCTTGGAATTGTCGATGGGGTTATTGTCAGCACTTTCTTCGTTTGTTGTAGGCATATATTAGGATATGCTTATAGCAATGACGAGGAAGTTGTACATTATGTTGAAGACATTGTTCCCATTCTTTGTGGTTCTTTTACTGCAGATAGTCTAGTAGCAGCCCTTGCTGGTGAGTTTCTATTTGCTGAAATAGTTTATGTTCTTCTAGCATATATTGAAGCACCCATCTTCAATAACTATGATAAGACAGAATTGGATTTGTTTGTGCAGGAGTTGCAAGAGGAGGAGGGTTTCAACAAATAGGGGTTTATGTGAACCTTGGAGCCTATTATCTAGTGGGACTTCCTTTGGCATTCTTGTTGGGTTTTGTACTGCATTTCAATGCCAAAGGACTCTGGATGGGAAGCCTTACAGGGTCTGCCCTACAAGTGATTATCCTGGCTGTTGTAACTGCTTTAACAGATTGGCAGAAAGAGGTTGGTTTTTACTTTCTCGTGTAACATCTCCATTGCCAATAATTGCTTGTGCTAATAGTTTTTCTTCCCATAGTTTTTTAGTTGTTGCCTGTGCTAGCTGAATCCAATAGATATCTGATAAATGATTGTATTTCGTGGTTCCTGCAGGCAACAAAAGCAAGGGAGAGAATATTTGAGAAGTCAACTGAAGCTCATGATTAGTGGGAAATTTTACATATAGTAGAAGAGAAAATAAAGAGTTGAAGAAAAAGGGAGGTACCTAATGTTGTCAGATTTTGGTTTTGCTATTCGTTATGTTTTGGTGAAGTAAATATGGTTCGAGCCCTTATCTGTCTTTAACTTGTACTGAATGCAGTTAATATAAATCTTGTAATCTTTTCTGATTTTTTGATAGACGACAATTAAAAGGAAATATTTTTTCAATTTTTGTTATAGCCGCTGAAGCAGCTATGGGACCGGCTATTGTTTCCTTGATATATTGTAATAGAAAATCAATCCGTATCAATCAATCCAATTTGTTGAATAAATAGTATTACTTATAAAAAAAAAGTATAATTTTGAATTGAATAATGTGTACTATTAATCAATTCAAATTAGCATATATGATATATAAATTTTAATCATGTTTGTGAAAACAAAGATAAGAAATCAAAGTATCTTGGTTCTATTCTCTTATTATTTATTAATCTATAAGTCTATTTTTTTAGCAAAATTATTATAAATCATTGATTCATCTGGTATCTAATATATATATCTATATCATTACTATATAATTATAATTATATAATTCGTTTACGAATTTACTGAGAGTGATGTCAATCCTTATGATTGGTAGTAGGTTAGATGGTTAGAGTGGTTTTGTATGGAAAGTCTTTCTCGACAAGTTAGGTAAACGTGTCTAGTTAAGATACATGGAAGGACTATCGAAAAGGTGTACAAATGTGGAAGAATTCACACTTTAGGGAGAGAAATACAATATATATGACCCCATACCCCAATATTTTAAGGTTTTGAGTTGAGAATGATATCAATTCTTAGGTGGATTAGACTCCTCTCTCATAGATGTTTTTTTCCAGTTAATCTATCTCAAAAGACCCAACATATTACAGTACGTTAAGGTGAATCTAAGACTTTTATTTTAGTAACTCATTGAAATTACATTCATAATGATATTTTAGTAATTTATTCAAGTTACATTGTATAATTCCTAAGATTTATATTGTATATATAATTCATAAAAAAACTCTTAATTCCTTCTCCCTTGGATCTAAATAATTTCAAGTTAATATTTTTAAGCTCCAAGATGAAATAATCAATGATAAATATAGTATACATGCAAAATATGGTGTATTGGTATTGCATGATTGAACTTGTATGATTTTAATATTGGTGGGACGAGAAGGAAGATAAGCAACACTAAAATAAAAATTATTAGGCTATTTGGAATTTAATTACACCACTTTTTTGATATCTTGAGCAATGGTTCCACGATGTAGTAACCTTTCGGTATGTAATGCCAATTGGTGGCAACGTGTTACGGGACTTTTCTTGGAAAAATAGAGTTTTTCCTTAATTTTTTAATTAAAAAAAAACTTATTTGTGAATGTGTTTAATACATGTACATGTGCATAGTTTTGTTTTTATCATGGTTATGAGAGTCAAACTCAAACTCAATCCGTTTAATTATGAGTATGTTGTTTTCTAAAAAAATAGAATTTATTCGATTGGGTACAAAGAGCTTATATTAAAATTGTCTTGTATTCTTTTTGTTTAACTTTACTTATTTAAACTAATCATTATTACATTTTTTTATAATCACACCTAAAATGTTCGTATGCATGATTAAAATACTAAAAGATTCTCTCTTATCTTATTCGTTTGTAACTTATAATGTATTAATTGTTGTACAATTCTGTCATCTATTTAATTTATGGCTACTAATAAAACACTTTAGATTAATATTAGTATTTATTTAAGATATTATAATTATAATGTTAAAAAAACAAATCACAGTGAATTGGAAAGAAAAAAAAAATTATACAATGGTGGGAGTATCACTCAGAGATAGAAATTGGCTATAGCTGTCAAATATACCACTAAAAAATGTTGGCATAAGCAAAATTCATCATTTATTACATCTCCAACTTTTTTCTCCATTGCAGGAACAGACATTTCCTGATTTTCTATGGCCGAAACAAACTTTCTCTACCTTATTAATGGATATTTGAAACAATCTAATATTTATATTAGATTGTTAAATCTATACTCACCCGAATTGATTCGTTCCATCCAGACATCTTGAGTATATAATTTATGTTTATTAGATTTTATTATATCATATTTTTTAAATTTTATTATTTTTATTTATTATATATCAAATTTTATTTTAATAAAATAATTATATTTTAAAAAATAAAAAAAATTAATAATATAAACTTTTATTATTTTAAATTAATTAAATAAGAATTAATTTATTAAAAATATTTTTTATAAATTATATATTTCATATTTTTAAATGACACTAACTTAAAAAATTAATTTATATATAATAAAAAAATTTAAATATAATATTATAATAATAATAATAATAATATAAGTATTTTGTATAAAAAAATTATTAAATATTATATATATATATATATATATATATTTTAATATAAATATAATAAATTAAAAAATATATTTAATTAATAATAATTATAAATTATAAAATTATAAATATTTATTTATGTATAAAAAAAATATATAAAATCAATTTATTATAAATATAATTATTATTTTAAAAATAATGTGGATAGGATGGGAGCGTGAAAATCCAACCCTCAATAAAAAAGAAAAAAAGGATTTAATTTTTAATTTCTGATGAAGATCGGGATCGGGATTTAGAGAGGCAAAACCCGCCGCATTCTGCCTTAGGCCCGGCGTGTTGCCATGTCTAACAGATGCTTGAGTATGTCTCCTCACCATAAATAAACCAGCTTCATACCTGCGATACTGATATCTGTATTAAGCAAAATTTGGTATACAGAATTAATATATATTTGAGAAGTCTCCTTCAAATCTAGTAATGCATACAGGAGCAGTAACAGCATCACAACCAAAAGCAATAACCAACACAAGCTAAAAGAATTGTATTCTATTATAATGAGCATGCATCTGGCAACAAATTAAAATTGTAATTTTGGATTTCTGCAACAATTGAAGTCCATCATCAAATTTAATGGCTAAATAGATTCAACCAAATCTTTTCATTGGTAATGGTAAGCATGTTCTTCAAAACCATATCCGTGGTCCCTTTTTACAAGTAACAAAAAGAACAAAATATATATATGGTTATTCATGTGACGTGTGTATAAATAAGGAAATAATGAAAGTTAAAAAGTAATCAAAGAACAGCAAAGATAACGATGAGATAAATCACATCAACTATATATAATTATACCCCTAGACTAGCTAAAACCAAAATGAATAAGGCGTTGGAGGGAAGACAGAAGATGATGGCAGAAGAATAGAGAGCACAAAGGAGTGAGATGCCATTCCCTTTCAAGCATTTCATCATCTGTGCTCTCTATCTTCTGTCAACAGCATCTCCAACACCTCCTCCTCTTGAGTCGTTGATGTAAAATGAATATGAGATAACATCAGATAAAAAAGAGAAAAAGAAAAAGGTGACAGAGAAAACCAATTTAACAAGAGAGCTCTGAATAGGACTGTTCTGAACTTCTGAGGAAGGGAATTAAGAGATATGGTCCTTTTCTTTTTGTTTATCTAAAAGGAGGAACAGACCTTAGAGGTATTTGACACGGAAATATGTGTCTCTAATGGCTCTATTTATAGAGGGAAAAACTAGTGCATAATGCCTTTCCTTACAGTTAACCATAGACCGTTCTTTCCCTAAATGGATATTAATAAACCACTTCCCATTCACTTTCTTTCTTGTGTTCACACATCCCACTTAATTCCTATATTATCACCTTGTTATAAGGGGTGTGTCAATTATGTCATGTCAAATGGACCTGTAAACCAGTATGTTAGCTTGATACGTGAAGAAGGACAAATGCTGGATGACAAACAATGTTATCCTTATGGAATGTACTCACGATGCCGCATGCAAGAACAAAGTTTTATGATCTTACGTCCAATGGGAATATGGTTAAAGTATTTTATTTGAGATTTGAAAAATTTTCTTTTTTGACTTATCTTTGGTCATTATCAGGTTTGATCCATCTTTAATATAAATATATCAGAGTCTTTTAAAATTTGGTTCATATTGGGCTACTTGCAGGGTCGGTTCTGCAACACCCACGACTCGTTTCTAATAGCACATTACATACTACTGCAATATCTTTGCATTGGTTTTTTATTATAATAAAAAAAATTATTATTTTTTATTTAAATTATATATTAAGATATTTTATTTTTTTAAGTGAAAGTAAAAAAATATTAAATTATTATTTTAATTTAGATAGTTATGATTGAGATATTATTAGTATGTGATATTTTATAATATTTTTATTTTATATATAAATAGAGTATATGAATAAAATATATATCATATGAAATACATTTTATATATCAGAAATACTATAAAAATCCTAAAATTTTCTTAAGTGATACAAAGAGTTTTGGTTCTTACGAGACAATGGAAAGGAATTTTTTTTTATATGTAGTTATTCTAATTTTTTGTGATGAAAGTTATGACTTATGAACTGTGAGGATATAATCATATCTTAAAAATTAAATGTATGAGAAGTTGTAAAAGAAAATTACATCATTGACTCGCTGTAAAAAAATCTCAAATGAAATTTCACAAAGAAAAAAAAATGAGAAAGGTAAAAGCTAAATCATGTCTGTTTGTTGGTGTTTCACAAATAATCCTCACACAAATCATGACGCTAAAGTCATCCAAAGAAATTTGAGATTATTTAAAAGATCAATGTGAAGGGAACGAGAAAATTCGAGGTATGAAAGTTCTAAATTTGATAAGAGAATTTGAGATAAAAATGATACAAGAGTCTAACACAAATAATAAATACTCTAACAAACTATTAGGTATTGCTAATAAAATAAAATTATTAGGCAAAAAATTTTCTGAATCCATAATAGTTGAAAATTTTTTGACCATCGTGCCACAGATATAAAATATTTATTGTTTCATTGGAAAATATAAAGGAGTTGTCTAATATTATTTTGACAAAAATGTTACATACTTTACAAGCGCAAAAACAACAAAGATTGATGAGAGGAAATCATGCTGCAATTAAAGGTTCTCTACTCTGTTATGGTGAAAATTCTCTTTAAGCCAACAAAAACAAAGGTACCAAATAACGTATTTTTTCTGTCTGTTATTATTGTAAGAAAAATAATTACCCACACAAGTTTTGATGAAAACCTGATGTAAAATGTCACAAATGTAATCAAATGGGTCATATAGAAAAAATATACAAATTATAACCAAGAAATCCATCAATGTTATAGAGAATGAACACTACTACAAAATATGCTTTCAACGTCGCCATTTAACGTCGGTTCAAGTTGAGCCGACGTTAAATACACTTTCAACGTCAGTTGGTTAAAAAACGACGTTGAAAGTTGAATGTTGGTCACATTCTACGTCGGTTCTTAGTCAAACGACGTAGAAAGTACTTTCTACGTCGGTTCCCATATGAACCGACGTTGAAAGTCTTTTTTTATTTTATTTTTTACTTATTGATAGCGGTTATAAGGGAACAGCTATCTAAAGTGTATATTAGATAGCGGTTATAAGGGAACCGCTATCTAATATACACTTTAGATAGCGGTTCCCTTATAACCGCTATCTAATATGCACTTTAGATAGCGGTTCCCTTATAACCGCTATCTAATATACACTTTAGATAGCGGTTATAAGGGAACCGCTATTATATCCTCTCAATTATGATCGATCATTTCAAGTTATGATCGATCAGAATCTAATTTCGCTCGAGCGAGGTAGTGTCGCTCAAGCGAAATACAACCCGAGAATGCTAATTTTGTGCAGGGGCGTTTCGCTCGAGCGAGAAGGGTGTCGCTCAAGCGAGGTACATTTTAGATAGCGGTTAACCTGGAACCGCTATTATATTGTTTCAATTATGATCGATCAGAATGCAGTTATGACCGATCAGAACTATTTTAATCGATTAAATCTCGTTTCAATCGATTAAAACAATTTCTGCACAGCGTTTTAATCGATTAAAACTTATTTTTATCAGTTAAAATTACTTGAAAAGTGTCACGCGAAAGTTTTGCAGTATTTCAATCGATTGAATCGCGAAACAATCGATTAAATCAACTTAGAAGATTTTTTGTAAAGTGTTTTAATTGATATAAACGTTGTCGTATCAGTTAAAACAAATCTGTTAAAGAATCAAGAACGTATTAATGGATTAAAAGAAGTTTTAACAGATTAAAACTGCACTTTTAACAGATTAAAAGAATCTTTTAACAGATTAATTAAACCAGCAGTTTTGAAAATCTTCTATAAAAACAGTTTGGCTTGAACTTTTTTAACATACATTGAATATATCATCTTTTACACATCCTTGAGCAATCAATCAATCGCTAATTGCGACCGAATTAAAGTGGGGGTTGACTCGAGGTTAGAGTTCGACGTCACTAGGGTATGCATTAGGGTTCGAGCTCCGTTGGGTTTGCGTTGGGTTTCACAGCATGACAATTGGGTTTGGCTTGACATTGGGGTTCGATGTCGCCAGAGTTGGGGTTCGGCCTCGAGTTCGTCGAGGTTGAGGCTGGGGTTGAGATTCGAAGTTACTATTTGACATTTTTCTAGTAGTGATAATTACACGGATATATATTTATTTGTATATAAATATAATTTATTTGTAAGTTATTATCAAAAAATTCAAGTAGTTTAGTGGTTGGAGTATCGACCTCCAACTCTAAAGTACTTGGGTTCGAATCCTGCCAATGACAATTCTCTTAAAAATTAAAAAACTTCTAAAAAATATAATATAAAGAGATGGATGACCTAATAAAAATATAATATGAAGAGAGGGAGACTTCTAGATAAATAAAAGGGGGTAAAGGGGGGTAAAGGGGTTGTAAATAAATAAAAATTATTAATTTAAAAAATCATACTTTCAAACTGTATATTAGATAGCGGTTCCCTTATAACCGCTATCTAAAGTAAAAACTTTAACGTCGGTTTCTTAGACCCGACGTTGAAAGTTACGACTTTCAACGTCGCTCGATACAACGTCGGTTATTAAACCAACGTTGAAAGCTTTATTTGTAGTAGTGGAAGTAGAAAAAAACTTCTTCTTGCATTAATATACTCATGTGACTCGTAATCTAGAATTTTTAGAAAAATTTTCCATCAACATGCTTATATAACTTAATCGATCATTTTCCAAAAAATTTAGTTAATCTATTATTTCTAAAATAAGAATTAATAAAAAAAAATTATAATTAAAAATCATTAAATATTAAATTAATTTTTTATATTTTATATATTCTTAATATTAACCATAATTTATAAGTGCCATTCAATTTAAAATGAAGATACTTCTTTTAATGTGTGAGGAAGAGACCAATGGATTCATGCAAGTTGGAAGATGCATGAGAGAAGAATAGAAACAAGATGCAATCTTTGAAGCCTTTTCAACACAAAATAATGAAGATGTGATGGGGCGGTGACATGTGACAGGTCAATAATAAACGTGCCACCACCCCCGTTGCCTCACTTTCATTCCCTACTTCCCATGCCATATCTATTCATCTTTCCTTCATGATTTTTTTCCAATAGTTGTTTTTCAATGTCAACTTGTTAAAGTTCTACTGCTTTTTATTTGATGCCACACCAATCCGCATAATAATCTTTTCATTTCCTTCATGCATGACCATATATCTGTCACTCTCCTGTAATATTCATTATTTAGTTTTCGATTTCTCATAATTATCATTGTGTAAATTATTTTAGTTATATTATAGTAAGAAAACAAAGTACATTTTATTAAGAAAATAACTTTTTATTAGAAATTATCTATTTGAATATGTGATCAATAGTCAAATTCTGCTATAAAAAAAACTTGAAGAGTGTTCTAGTGGCGTCCTCATGGGCTTTCTTCCCAAATATGGAAGGCATAAAGGTATTCCAAAATGGGAAAATTCTAGGTATTGCCTGCCACTATATTACTGACGGATATTCCAGAGACACCAATTATTCCCAAAGCATGGACTCACACGCATTCATTCCAGCTTTACATTATTTAATTTCCAATGTTAACACAACTTGATTCCACCATTCCTGTACCTTGCTCCCACTTGATCTCCAAGGGTTAGGTTCTCTTTCAATTCTACATTTCCACTGCTCCTAACAATAAATATTAACTGAATTTGTTGTAATCAGAATCTTAAGAGTCTTATTCATATAAAAAATATTAATTTAATAAAAAATGTTAATATGATAATATTAATTTTACATTCCTAAAATAAATAATTTTATATAATAATACACTAATAAAAAATATTAAAAACATTTATTTTATGTTTTTATTTAATATTTGTTTTTTTATTTCTATTTTTCAAAAAAAAATGAAGATAAGGTTGATTTTGGAACAATTTAAACAAAAAAAATTTAAATTTTAATATTTAAACAGATAAAAAATAAATTAATTCAATAATAATACTACATAAATTAAAAAAATAAAAAAATAAAAAATTCAAGTGTCGTGGCAGTAAAAAGAAGCATCACTAATAAAGAATTAGATTTTTTTAATGAACCAAACAAACTATAATACAATTGTAAAAAGATTTGTCGTATCCGACTTTAAAGATATCATATAATTTCAATTTTTATTAAATCAAATAATAGCTTTAGAGAATAATGGTATAATTGAAATAATTGAGATATAACTAATTAACATCGAAAATACAATAAGGTAAACAAGTTGAATTGGATTTCCTTAATAACAGATTTGCAACCTATTACCTACTTATGCATGAATTTCATTTTCAGTTGAAAATCTAAAATACTTCATCCATATTAATTCCTTAATAATGGTGTTCAAAGAATAATAAGCAACCAATCAATTCTTTGATAAACTTATTAAAATTCTTGCATTAGAAACAAACTTTCATGTATTAGTAATTTCAACTTTTGTTCCTAGCGAGTCAAAGTTACAAATTGATTTTGATCAAATCGAAACGTAAATCACTTTCAAATGTAAATCTATTCCTATAATCATGAAGTTAGATTTCTCTAAATTCAAGTATTAAAATAAAATCAAATGAATTCTAGAGAAAGACATTCATATATATATATATATATATATATATATATATATATATATAGAGAGAGAGAGAGAGAGAGAGAGTGTGAGAGTAATAGAGTTATAAAAGAGTTAAATATTTACATCCAATCCAACAAAAGAGAACTTAACAACACATGATGAGAGATCCTAAATGTACAAGAAGGAGAGCTTAAATCTAGTCAGCCTTTATTCTCTAACCCTGGTTCCTAAAAGTACGCTTTATTTTTCTTATCATCTATGTTTCCCTCCTAATTTTCTTATTAGTTCTTCTATTTATACCCAAGGAATATCACAACATTTTAATTCATCCGCTCAGTGCTTCTCAATTTGCTTAGCAAAATGAAGTTTCTTCGTCCTGAAGGTTTCAATCCAATCAGCGAATTCCTGTATGTTGAGCGCTTTTACCCTTTCAGAAGGTTTTCCTCTCTGGCATGAATCCGCTCAACGGATTCAGAATTGCTGAACAATTTTTTGTTGCCTTGGAAATTGTCCTTTCTGCTTCATATTCACTTAGCAGATTAAACTCCTCTCAACACTTTATGTCCAATGTTGCTATCTCCTATTATTACCTGTGTTTTGCCACAAATTTACATTAGTTTGATTGTTTACTCTTAATACTCAAAATGTGAAGAATTAGATGCTACTGAAGTTTTTACTACTTATTTCTTTATAGTTACATGAGATAAGTGTCAAAACTAATTATAAAAACATGAATATTTGACACTTATCAACTCCCCCCAACTTAAGACTTTGTTAGTCCTCAAACAATGTGACAAAAATTAAGATTCAATAATGACAACAAAACTTGGTTAGGATGAGAACTTATTACCAAATGTGACTTGATCATCGAAATCCTCTGTTCAATTCAGTGTTCATCAGTTATCGGCACTAAATGACATCCCTTTTCTAAAAAATAAGAGGATACAATTGTTAGAATCGCGCAGCGGAATGTTTGCGTGAACGGACAAAAACCAAGAGGGGGGGTGAATTGGTTTCTTAACAAAAATTAGGTTTTAAAATTTTCCCCAAATTTTACCGATTAAAATGCTGTGTAAACATAAATAGAATAAGGATAGAGTTTTACACAGAAAATTTATACTGGTTCGGATTAAAAGACCCTACGTCCAGTTGCTAATCACTCAAATAGAGGATTAACGCTGTCACTATAATCAAAGTTATACAAGCAGATTACAAATGAAAAGATAAGGTAACGAAAACACCTCTCTTGAGTCACACAAGAGATGAAGAACAACTTTCCCTAGAGACGGCACAACACACAATCCACCAAGAACTCCACTTAGTGATTCTTATCGCTTCTAGCCCACACTAGGTTCCAAAAGCCCCTTTTTCCTCCAACAAACAGTTCTTTAGCAGTCACAACTCTCAACTTTTGTTTGAAAAATGTTGTTCATTTTTTCTGAGAGCGTTAGAGAACCTTAAGTAGATGAATTATGGTTTGGGAATTGGGGTTTTTCGAAACTTGGTGTATTGGGACTAGGGTTTTCGAAAATAGGTTTAATTTGAAGTTCAAAATGCATATCTGACTGAAATAATCGATTATTTCAAGTGTTAATTGATTATTACAGAGCTAAAATCAACAGAAACCCATAACACACTATTTTAATTGATTATTTGGGCTGTTAATCGATTATTCAAGAGAGCTGATACAGAAAATGGTTTTTCTCTCTGTAATAATCGATTATTTAGCCTGTTAATCGATTAAACCAGTGTGTTTTTGATAAAAATGAGTTTTTGAAGCTTCTAAAGAGTAGACTATGTGCTGACTATCTTAGACTCTAATATTACAAATTCAAAATCATCAAAACAGAGTTATTACACAAGAATACAAGTCTTCAACTCTCTAAGTCCATTGTTCTTGAATCATCATCAAAATCAACAAGCTTCATGTCCATGTAACTTCAACATTCATGTTCTTGTATGTTTCAACAATCTCCCCCTTTTTGATGATGATCAAAATTTTCTTTTAAAGCCTTGTAATAACCTGTTTTATCTGTCACACTAACAAAAACATTAAACATACCAGATAATATTTAAATGTAATCATAAGAGGCTTTAAATATTTCTCCCCCTATTTTGATTATGATAAAAAATTAAAAGCTCTCCCTCAAAATATGCATAACTTGAAAATAACTCCCCCTCAAACAAAGCAATAAAAGAATACAAATTTTATTCCATAATTGCAAGTAATTTACAACACAAGAAATGAAAACAATATTAAAATTCTTCACTATCGCTATGAAAGTGAGCATCAAATTTATTCTCTAAGTGACACACTTTATCATCTACGTCAGAGATACGACGAATGATTTCCTCATGCCGTACTCTAGAGAGAGTGAAGAATGCCTGCATCCTCTGGTTCATATCAGATAACATGTCTTCCACATATTGACGGGTTTCAGGAGGAGCAGAAGATGTTCCAGCACTTTGAATCTGATTAGAGGGAAACTCAGCAGCAGGAGGCATATCTTTATCAGAATCTTCATCATCTGCATCTATGTTTGGAACGTCATCCTTGTGAACATAAGTATTATTGACACGCACCATTTGAAGTTGGGTTAATGTGCTGTCCAACATTCGATTTAAGTTTGTCGTTCATACCGTTTGTTCCCCTTCGACATTCACTCCTTTGTATTCAAGAATGCGAGAGATGAGGAGAGCATATGAAATTTTGAACGTGGGATGACGTTTGGCCTTCAGCATAGTCATTGTGGCAAGGCTTCCCCAATCTATTGGCTCATTATTTATTATTGCATGAATAATGCGAAGATCTATTGAAGAGCATTGGGCATGATTGGTTGCCCGGGGACATAAGATCCAGACGAGTAGATGCAGGAGCAGGCATTCCTCCTTCTTTAATGGTCGAGCTAGAAGAAGACGCCCAATCTCCATGGAAGGGTTACGAAGAAAAGAACGGTAAGCCATGATCCTGTCAAAGTCATCTAACTCGGAAAAAATGTTAATAGCACCATCTCTTATAGGAAAATGTGCAACGTTTTCCCATATATCGTCATCAAGAATAATGGATACTCCCTTAACACGAGAGGTAGCTATTTGATCTCTAAATTTAAAGCGAGAGTAAAATACCCTAACTAAGTCAGGATAATATGTACCTTGCATTTGGATAAAAGGGAGAACTCCTTGAATTTCAAGAAGATTAGGAAAATTAAATCCCCTACTGAGGAATTGATCACCAATAAGGAATTTGGGAGTGATAATACCTCGTTCCTTCCAAAAAGTAAGAAATTCCTATCATCCCTCAGCATTGGAGATCCATCCTTCGACAGAATTAGGACGGGGATGAGAGCCAGGTGCAAATCGTCTTCTGGTGGGAATTTTAGCACGGGAAGATGAGGCCATTTTAGAAGTAGAGTAATAACAAGAGATTTTAGGAAGAAAAGTGATGTTAGAAGAAGGCAAGAATGATTGAATGATGCTAGTAAGCTTGGATTCAAGAGTTTGAGGTGAGGAGAAGTGAAATGGAGGTTTCCTATTTATAAACAACATCTCCAACGGTCATAAACGGTCATTTGGGAGTGTATGTGGGCCAAAAGAGCCGTTGGCAATGACTAGAAAACAAAAACTATTAGGTTTAATCGATTAAAGCTTGAAATAATCGATTAAACCAGTAACAGACCCATTTAATCGATTAAATCAAGCTGTTAATCGATTAAAGCTGTAGTTAATCGATTATTTGATGAAATAATCGATTAATCCAGTGAGAAAATTCATATTTTGGACATCTTAGATGCAAATAATCGATTATAACTTCAAATAATCGATTATTCCAGAGAGATCATCAAATTTTTGAGGTTTAGACACATGATAATCTATTAACACCCTACATAATTGATTATAACATTACAACCATCTAAAAACTGTTTATTTAAGCATAATTTAAGCTATTTCTAATATCCCTAAGTCTCTTCTAAGATCATAGAATCTATCCTTGAGAATAGTGAAAGTGATGAAGATCTTATTGAATTACTTTGGCAAAGATCTTGTTGATTTGATGAAGTAAAAAATGAAGTCAAAGGTCACTTAGATAAAAGAGTAGTGGGATTAGTGAGTCTGCATCTTTGCTTAGGTATAATCATTTTTATCTTTCAGCTGCATGAGGTTTCTTCATTTAAAAGATTTTGCAAATGCCTCTAAAAAATGTTTAAACGGTTAAAAACAAAGTATTTTGATAAAAGGTTTTTAATTAGCTATTTTAACTAATAGCATATAAGCTTTATCAACTAAAATGTTCATAACACTTTTGTAACAGGTTTTTAACTGATATGTTTTCGAAACAATCGATTGTTTTCATTAGAAGGATTTTTGAAAACCTTCTGCCAGTATTTTAACTGATATAGAATTGATATAATCGATTAAAATGACTTAGAATATTTTGAAAAGTGTTCTGGCAGAATTTTAATCGATACAAACTCGAAATAATCGATTGAAATAACTTGAAGTGTTTTGAAAGTTGTTCTGTCAGTATTTTAATCAATACAAATGCGAAATAATCGATTAAAACAACTAAGAGGTTTTTTCCAGAATGTTTTAATCGATTAAAACAAGCTTGCTATCAATTAAAATAACTTAGAAAGTTTTATGAAATCTTTTGGCAGAATTATAATCGATTAAAATGCGTTTCAATCGATTAACATAACTAAGTGAACTTTTTTCAAAGTGTTTTAATCGATTAAAACAGATTGTTATCGATTAAAATCACTTAGAAAAGTTTATAAGAATGTTTTGCGAGTATTTTAATCGATTGAAAAACGAAACAATCGATTAAAACAGTTTGGAAGATTTTTTACAAAGAGTTTTAATTGATATAAACGGTGTCGTATCAGTTAAAACAAATCTGGAAAATAATCAACAACTTTTTAACAGATTAAAAGAAGTTTTAACAGATTAAAACAAGACTTTTAACAGATTAAAATATTATTTTAACGATTAAATAAACCAAGCAGTTTTGAAAATCTTCTATATAAATAGAGTTGCTTGAACTTTGATCATTTGAACATGTTTGTAGCAGAAATTTGAGAGGAGATTTAAAAAAAATATGAAAACAGAAGAAAGATGATAAGTTGAGAAATGATTGAGTAAATACGAACCTGGTTTGATGAAGATCGGATTTCAAATCCAAAGAGACAGAACTGCAACGCTTTAGACTTTAAATGCAATTGTCCCCTTGACCAAAGACAGAGGCACAGTGTTCTCGGACGATGGGTACATCAACTATTTTGTTCTTTGATAAGTTTTTGACTTGGTCAACAGATGCAATAAATGCATTTATGGAGATTTTGATTAACACAAAAACTTGGAATTTTGACTTTGATTAGCTGAGCAATTTTCAATTGGCTGTTGTTAAAATAATTTTCAGGAACAAATTAATCGATTAATCAACAAATTAACCTATTAATTTGATCTTTAATATTAGGTTTGAAAATGCAACAGTGAAATAATCGATTAATACATAAAAGAATCGATTATTTCTGTACTGGAAGAAATTAATAAAATGATAATAGAATTTTAATCGATTAAAACGAAGAAGAATCGATTAAATTTGACCTCTTAGTGGTTTTAACTGATATAAATCTTTTTTAATCGATTAAAATAGCTAAACTAAAATTCCTAAGAGCATTTTAATCGATTAATTCGTATTTTAATCGATTAAAACTGTACGGACAACTTTTCTGGTATTCTCTGTAAGTGATTTTAATCGATTAAAACTGTTTATATCAATTAAAACATTCAGTTTATGAAACCAGAACCAAATTTATTGTTTTGAACACCAAGGGACTTCCAGATTTTGTTCTTGCAAAACAGATTTAGCATATTTCTGGTACCCTTTTTATAATCACTGGGTTCAATCAGGTTATTTGAAATGAATTTTTGGGAATCCACTTCATTCTACCTCTAGGAATAACATACTTCTTAATTCTACAATATTTCACAGAATGACCTTTTTTCATGCAGTAAAAACATTTAATCACTGATGATGATCAGTATGATTTCCTGGTTACATTTGTTTTTCTGAATTTCATGCTAGATGTAAATCCAATGCCAGATTTGTCAAAAATAAGTTTTTGTGACCCAAGAAGAACATCAAGATTAGCTTGACCTTGTGTAAACTTTGAAATAGTTTGTGATAAAAAATAATCTTCTTTTGTAATTCTGAACAATTATTACATGGTTTATTACATACACAATCAGAATTATCATGGATTAATTTTAAAAAGTCAAGATCAGTTTCATCTTCAAGAATTTTCTTTTCAAGAGAATCTACTCTATTTACTAACCAATTCTTCAAGCCTTTTAGCCTATCATTTTCTTTTTGCAGTTTCTTAGTTTCTTCATGCATTTCATTAAATGCATCTTGTAATGAATTATAATTCACCAAATTTGAAGAAGAGTTAGAACTTACACTGCTGGTTTGATGATTTTGATTTGCCATTAGACACAAGTTAGCTTTTTCATTATCAGAATTTTCTGTTGATGAAGTATCATTATCATCCCATGCTACATATTGAAAGAATTAATGGTTGAGTTCAAGAGGGGGGGGTGAATTGAACTTTAAAACTTTTTCGCAAAACTTACTTTCTTTTGGAAGAATGAGTTATCTTTATTCAATCTTTGCAAAGGTAATTTGATTTAAACACAGCACAATTAAAGACAGAAAATAAAAGAGATGAAAGAAGAATATTAACACACAAATTTATACTTGGTTCACTCTAATCCGAGCTACATCCGAGTTCTTGACAAACCGATCAAGTTCCACTAATACCAAGTGAAAATTATAACCGAGTAGATACTCACCAATCTACCCCAAGAACTATCTTGCAAAACCCACAAGACAGAATCTTGAAAACCACCCGAGTAACCAAATCCGATTCTTCGTACCAAGTACGAATTACAATCCAACCCGCACAATCAAACTTTTACAAAAGAATATGGAAAGAAAAAACCTGGACTTGAAGTTTCTAATTGTCCAGAACCAATTCTAACAGCACTTTCTCTCTTTGAATGATCACAATTCTGATCACAGCACCTTATGATATGAAAAAGATTCTTGAATGCAGAGAAAGTCACGTATGAAAGTTTCACAGATTGATTTCACAAGTTTTCTCAAGTAGTGTGTTGTATTGTGTTTTTTAAAAGATAGATCAATTCTGTATATATAGAGTAAATCATAGAATCAGACTGTTCCAACTGTCAAAACTGTTTCAGAGAGTCAAAAGATCGATTAGTTTAAAGTAAAACAGTTTAGAAGAGACTCTGATCGATTAGAACTGAAGTATGATCGATCAGACCGAGTTATGATCGATTAGAACTAAAGTATGATCGATCAGACCGAGTTATGATCGATTAAAATGAAACTATGATCGATCAGAATATTATTTCAATCGATTAAAATATCGATTCAATCGATTGATTTCATTTAAAGCTCCATTTAATCGATTAAAACATCGATTCAATCGATTGATTTCATTTAAAGCTCCATTCAATCGATTGATTCGAGTTTTTAATGGATTGTAACAACTTAATGAAAAATAACAGCTTTCTGTTTCAATCGATTGAAAATCATTTCAACAGATTAAATTCCTGCAAACACTTAGTTAAAAAAATAGCCTCTCTGTTTTAACAGATTAAAAATTATTTCAACAGATTGATTTTCTGAAAAACTCTTAGACTGAAAAATAGTCTTTCTGTTTTAACAGATTGAAAAATATTTCAACAGATTGACTTTTTTAAAAACTCTTAGACTGAAAAAAAATCTTTCTGTTTCAACAGATTTAAAAATCATTTCAACAGATTGAAAATGCAAAACTTGATATTGAAAATTCATTGATTTATTTTAACTTGTTGATTCCGCGAATCAATCAATTGAATTTTCGATTATGTATGACCATTTATTATGTTAAGTGATTTTAACAGATTGAAAATCCTTTTCAACAGATTGAAAAAAACTTAGTTAATTCTTTTAATACTTAAACGTAAGTTTTTCATGCAGAAAAATGATTTTCAATGAGATGCAACATTTTAAGGTGCTTATCACAAAATATAATGACCTATCAAGAGATTAAGTGCTTAAACTTAAAACCCTAATCATCTACACACCCACAACCTAAGTTATATCTATGTCTTCATCAAATCCACCAAGTGCTTCAATCTCCCCCTATTTGATGGAGACAAATAACCACTGCACCTGCAAAACAAAAATACTAGACCAGAGACATATATTTTGTGATGTGTGTGTAGTGACAGTTTTAAGCAAAATACTTCTCCCCCTATTTGACTGCATCAAATAGATTGTTGTAGTTACAGTCCAATGGGGCCACGTGGATACCCCGAATATAAAATAGAACATTAAAAACTAAGAAAAGAAAACAGAATAACAGAAACAAAGAAAATCTTCATTCGTCCCCGGGGCCTTGGTTGAATTGCGGTTCCACAATCCTGTTGTAAATGTCTTCTAGTTGATTATCAATATGCTTGGAACCTTGCAATGAAATTTTCATCCAAATAATGCTGCTAGAGCCCTCGGAGCGGCGAGTCATCTCCATATGCCTCCTTTGGTTAGTTTGCAGTTCGCTCATTTGATGTAACATTGTTCTTTCGAGTCGAGACGAGAGGAGTGCCACGGTCGAGGCGGTGGATTGTATGGAATCATCTCCATTGGGTTCACTTCTTCCATTGGATCGGACGGACGTCTTCGCGAAGTTCCAGGAATATCGGTGTTGATTCCTTCCTCTTGCTCTTCTTCTTCACTTTCTTCACTTTTTCCAGCTTCTTCTTTGGAAATCCATTCACCATCAATTTTGATGAACCCCATTTTGTGAAGAACAGAATTATTTATTTCATTTGTTGGTCGGACGATTTCAACAAGTTCTCCTTCTACATCGACACCAAAATGTGTTAAAAATTTAGAAATCAGAATAGCATAGGGATACCTGAAATCACTAAGTCTCTTGGCTTTGATCATGTGATCCTTAATGACGAAGACCCGAGTTCACTCGTATTCGTGATGAATGCGGTACATCGATACTAAATCTCCTTCATTTAGCACTTGCATGATTGCTCCCCCGGGTGTAAGCTGCCAGGAAACGATGAAAGCAAGAATCCTTTCTTCCAGTTTCAACTTCCGAGTGTTGAATGAACTTACGAGAATCATGCCTATTCTTCAGGCAAGAGCGGAAATACTCGAACTTTATTAAATTCTTCAACATCCGAAGTACACCCTTTGGTGACTTTCACACCTACATCTTTTATTCCAGCAACTTCCTTCCGGACATTAGGTGTTATCTCAATGTCTACTCCTTTTACTTGAGTTATTAGAGTGGAACCTTCAAAGGACAAGTTAGTGAAAAAGACTTTAATTAAGTCGGGGTAAATCCTACCATTCAACTCCAGAAACGTCTGAAGTTTTTGATGTTGCAGTAACTTCAGAATGCCTCCGAATCCTTCCGCATGAAACCAGGAGAACTTTAACATCTTTGGAATGTTGACTTGCTTCCTGCTTAATTCATGGATAAACAAATCCATTTTCTCTTGGTCCCCATTGAACCAAGTTTCAATCCTTCCTCCAACATTTTGTTCTTGCCTTGCCGTAGAGGACTCGCCTCTGCTGGACTTCTTCCTACCGAGACTTTGTGCACTTGAGCATACTTGATCTTTGGGATGAGCGAACGAGAGAAGAACTGAGAAAAGAGAAAGTTCAAAGAAGAAAATAATACTATAGGAATGAGAATACACAATCTTTATCGGCTTAAAAAATTTTTGTCTTTACTTGATTTATTGTTTACGTGCGAGTGATGATAAAGAGGAGAGAGAATTGCAACTGTACACTTTAATTACCCTCACATCTGATATCCAATCAGAGTCAATCAACTTTTATTGGATATCTTTGATATTTAAGAGAGTAGTTGAAGTTTATCTTGTTGTAAATGCATTCAGTTTACTCTGCAAAAATTGTTTAGAGACAAAGTACATACAACTAGCCCTAGAAGAAAAATAATCAATTGATATTTCGTGAAACCAATTGATTTTGTAATCGTAGATACTTATAAGTGAAATAAACCGATTGAATCAAAAATTAAATCGATTGTTTTGTAAAAGAAAATTATTCAGAGTACCATTAGTGAATTCAATCGATTGAATAAAAGATTTAATCGATTGATTTATAGAAGAAAGTGTGCAGAGCTACAAGATTAATGAAATAAATCGATTAAAAGCTTATTTAATCGATTGAACTAATAACACATCAATATCAGTGAGTAAGAATCAGAAAATCAACAGATTATTTCACAATTACAATCGATTGAAACAAATAATATCAAGTTATTCATGCAATTATTAATCGATTGAACTTGTTATCAGCCTGTTAAAAAGCATACAATCACTGTAACGAATTAGTTATGCAATACTAGATATATCTAGAATTCCTAATTCAGTCCTAAGCATATTAAGTCTATCTCTAGGAAGTGGTTTAGTGAATAAATCAGCTAACTGTTTTTCAGATTCAACGAATAAAATCTCACAGTCACCCCTAGATACGTGTTCTCTAATAAAGTGATGTCTAATTTCAATATGCTTAGTTCTAGAGTGTTGAATAGGATTCTTAGTTAAGTTTATTGCACTAGTATTGTCACAAACCAGAGGTACCTTGTTTAGAGTCACTCCATAATCTGTCAGTTGTTGCTTGAGGTAGATGCTTTGAGCACAACAGCTCCCAGCTGCAATGTATTCAGCTTCTGTAGTTGACAGAGCAACACACGCTTGCTTTTTGCTGTGCCACGATATAAGACTGCTCCCCAGTAAATGACAAGTACCAGAGGTACTTTTTTTGTCCAATCTACATCCTCACCTCGCTTGTACCCTTGATCAATTAGGAAGTTACTTAACCTCTCATACCATTGTCTAGGTGCTTGCTTTAAACCATAAAGGGTCTTTTTCAATTTGTAGACATGGTCAGGATGCTTGTGATCTTCAAACCCAGGAGGTTGAGAAACATATACTTCTTCATTGATGAGTCCATTCAGAAAGGCACTCTTTACATCCATCTGTAGTAATCTGAAACCACTTAAACAGGCATAAGCTAATAACAATCTAACAGCTTCAAGTCTAGCTACAGGTGCAAAGGTTTCATCAAAATCAATACCCTCTTGTTGGTTATACCCTTTGGCTACCAACCTAGCTTTATTTCTAGTAATAATGCCGTGTTCATCTAGCTTGTTTTTGAATACCCACTTAGTACCAATTACATTGATATCTTTAATTCTAGGAACTAATTCCCATACTTTATTTCTTTCAAATTGATTAAGCTCATCATGCATGGCACTAACCCAGTATTCATCATTTAATGCTTCTTTAACTGTCTTAGGCTCTATTTGTGAAATGAATGCCATATGATTACAGAATTGATTAAGAGAATGTCTAGTAGATACTCCCTTATTAATTTGCCCGATGACATTGTCTAGAGAGAGATCTCTTGGGACAATCCACTCTTTAGGAAGCTCTTCCAGAACATCTTCTTCCTGTTCTTCAGTAATTGTTGGTGGATCAGCTTTTGCAGGGTCCACTGATGGATCATCTTCTTCAACAGTACACTGATCTGTGTTTCTTGCATGTTTCAAGCTGATGAGAATTATCAATTAAATCTTCTTCATCTGCGAGTACACTGTTGTTTTATTACGCACCACTCGAGAAGACTCATTAAACACAACATGTCTTGATTCTTCAACTGATTTCAATCTTAAATTGTAAACTCTATATGCATGTCGATTTCTCATCAAACTTGCCAATATTTTCTTTCCCATTGTTTAAAACAAAACATGTACATCCAAAAACCCTGAAATAGTTTATGTTGGGTTTTCTTCCTTTGTACAGTTCATATGGGGTTTTCTTAAGCATGGGTCTAATCAAGACTCTATTCAAAACATGACAAGCAGTGTTTACTGCATCTGCCCAAAAGTATTTAGGTAAAGAATTTTCACACAACATTGTTCTAGCAAGTTCCACAATGGATCTGTTCTTTCTTTCAACAACACCGTTTTGTTGAGGAGTTCTTGGAAGCGAGAAAAATTGTGTTTTATGCCAAACTTTTCACAAAATGATTCAAACTTTTCATTTACAAATTCTCCACCATTGTCACTTTGAATAGATGTAATGAAATATCCTTTTTCATTATGTAAAACCTTGGCAAGCTTTTTGAAAGATTTGTAAGAATCAGATTTGGCCTTTAGAAAAACAGTCCAGGTAAATCTGGAAAAGTCATCAACAATTACCATGATATAAAGATTACCACCTAGGCTTTTATTCCTTGAAGGACCAACCAAATCCATGTGAAGCAGTTCCAAAGGTTTGGAAGTTGAAACAATGTTTTTGTTTGAAAAAGATTTTCTAGTTTGTTTGCCTTTCAAACAAGCTTCACAGATTTTGTCTTTCAAGATTTGAAGCTTAGGCGGCCCAGAAACTAATTCTTTTGAAATCGGTTTGTCAAGATGGTTAAGATGTATATGAGCAAGTCTTCTATGCCACGACCAAGATTCTTCTTCTTTAGTAAGAAGACAACTTTGAGATGATATAGACTGTTTGATATCTAACATGTATATATTGTTTAACCTCTTACCTACCAACATTACCAGTGTCGGATTCGGCTCACGAGATAAGGCACTTTTACGGTTTGAAAATGACTTTGTGACCAAGATCACATAAGCGACTTATGCTTATCAGATTGTGCTTGAGACCTTCAACAAGAAGAACATTGTAAATGATTACTGATTCACCATCACCAATATCTCCAGAACCTAGAATTCTTCCTCTGTTGTTGTCTCCATAAGTCACATGACCTCCATTCTTCAATTTCAGCTTCTGGAATTTTGAAATGTCACCTGTCATGTGCCTTGAGCATCCATTGTCTAGATACCAAAGGGACTCTTGTTGCTGTTCATGTGATGAAGAGGATTCACGGCCGACCATCAAACACGGGTTCACCTCTTCACTTTCGGATTCGAGTCGGAAGATGAATCATTGTCTTGCCAGGCTATATAGGCCTTTTTCCCTTTGTATCTTGATTCTTTCTTGTTCGATTCTTGGTCTTTTCAGGACAATCACTCTTTATGTGACCCTGTTTACCACAAGAATAACAAGTAATAGAATTTTGAACAGATTCAGTCTTTTTATCATTGTACCTTTTTACTTGACCAGTTCTGTTCTTTCTTCTAAGAAATTTTCCAAATTTCTTAACCAACAAAGTCAGGTTCTCTGATTCATCTTCTTCAGATCCACTGTTTTCTTCAATTGTCTTGAGGACAATATTTCTACTTTTCTTTTCTGCATTCTCTTGTTCTTTGAACCGATTGATTTCCAACTCATGTTCCCTCAACTTACCAAAAAGTGAAGCGGTAGTCATTTCGAGTCAAGTCTCTTGATTACGATATAAGTTGTCACCTTTGGTTGCCACGTTCTGTCCAAACACTTTAAGATTTTGATGTTCAACTCTTCTTTGTCAAAAGTCTTTCCTAACCCAATTAGATGATTGACTATGTGCGTGAACCTTTTACGCACATCTGCAATTGTTTCTCCTTGCTTGCATTTTAAACAACTCATAGTCCACTGATTAACTCATGCTTTCTTGCCCTTTTCACATCGGATGTTCCTTCATGTGTAACCTCTAAAATTTCCCACATCTCTTTGGCGAGGCACCTTTGAGACACCACGAAAAACTCATCAAGATTTAAAGCGGAGGTAATAATATTTTTTGCGAGTATAATCATATTGGACTCTCCTATTTTCTACATCGGTTAATTCAGCCCAATCTTTTTCGACTACTTTACCATCTACGGTATGAGTTGGTTTGTAAGGACCATTAACAATTGTTTCCCAAATGCCTCTATCAAGAGATTCAATAAAGATTTTCATTCTAACCTTCAAGAAAGAATAATTCACACCAGAAAAAAGTGGAGGCCTGTTTATGGAGGCTCCTTCTAAAAAATTCATCTTTCCCTCAGCCATTGGACCGATTTCTTGAGTAACTTACAAGAACCAGCTCTGGTACCAATTGAAAGAATTAATGGTTGAGTTCAAGAGGGGGGGTGAATTGAACTTTAAAACTTTTTCGCAAAACTTACTTTCTTTTGGAAGAATGAGTTATCTTTATTCAATCTTTGCAAAGGTAATTTGATTTAAACACAACACAATTAAAGACAGAAAATAAAAGAGATGAAAGAAGAATATTAACACACAAATTTATACTGGTTCACTCTAATCCAGAGCTACATCCAGTTCTTGACAAACCAGTCAAGTTCGACTAATACCAAGTGAAAATTACAACCGGTAGATACTCACCAATCTACCCCAAGAACTATCTTGCAAAACCCACAAGACAGAATCTTGAAAACCACCCGAGTAACCAAATCCGATTCTTGTACCAAGTGCATATTACAATCCAACCTGCACAATCAAACTTTTACAAAAGAATATGGAAAGAAAAAACCTGGACTTGAAGTTTCTAATTGTCCAGAACCAATTCTAACAGCACTTTCTCTCTTTGAATGATCACAATTCCGATCACGACACCTTATGATATGAAAAAGATTCTTGAATGCAGAGAAAGTCACGTATGAAAGTTTCACAGATTGATTTCACAAGTTTTCTCAAGTAGTGTGTTGTATTGTGTTTTTTAAAAGATAGATCAATTACTGTATATATAGAGTAAATCATAGAATCAGACTATTCCAAGCTGTCAAAAGCTGTTTGAGAGAGTCAAAAGATCGATTAGTTTAAAGTAAAGCAGTTTAGAAGAGACTACGATCGATTAGAAGCTGAAGTATGATCGATCAGACAGAGTTATGATCGATTAGAACTAAAGTATGATCGATCAGACCAGAGTTATGATCGATTAAAATGAAACTATGATCGATCAGAATATTATTTCAATCGATTAAAATATCGATTCAATCGATTGATTTCATTTAAAGCTCCATTTAATCGATTAAAACATCGATTCAATCGATTGATTTCATTTAAAGCTCCATTCAATCGATTGATTCGAGTTTTTAATGGATTGAAACAACTTAATGAAAAATAACGACTTTACTGTTTCAATCGATTGAAAATCATTTCAACAGATTAAATTCCTGCAAACACTTAGTTAAAAAATAGCCTCTCTATTTTAACAGATTAAAAATTATTTCAACAGATTGATTTTACGAAAAACTCTTAGGCTGAAAAATAGTCTTTACTGTTTTAACAGATTGAAAAATATTTCAACAGATTGACTTTTTAAAAACTCTTAGATTGAAAAAATCTTTCGTTTCAACAGATTTAAAAATCATTTCAACAGATTGAAAATGCAAAACTTGATATTGAAAATTCATTGATTTATTTTAACTTGTTGATTCAGCGAATCAATCAATTGAATTTTCGATTATGTATGACCATTTATTATGTTAAGTGATTTTAGCAGTTGAAAATCCTTTTCAACAGATTGAAAAAAACTTAGTTAATTCTTTTAATACTTAAACGTAAGTTTTTCATGCGAGAAAAATGATTTTCAATGAGATGCAACATTTTAAGGTGCTTATCACAAAATATAATGGCCTATCAAGAGATTAAGTGCTTAAACTTAAAACCCTAATCATCTACACACCCACAACCTAAGTTATATCTATGTCTTCATCAAATCCACCAAGTGCTTCACATATGCTCTTCTTTTGATTTTTTCCTCTTTCTTATCATTGTATTTGTTCGTTTCTGGGCACTCCATTCTTACATGACCCTGCTTACCACATCCATAACATTTATAGTTAAAAGAATCAGATTTCTTCTCATACCTTTTGTGTTTTTCTTTATCTTGAATCTTTTTCTTGAGAAACTTGTTGAACTTTCTGACAAGCAGTCCAAGAATTTCACTTTCCTCCTCTGATTCTTGACTTCTTTCTTCAACCTTGAGTGCTATACTTCTACCTTTTTTCTCAGAGACTTCTTGCTCATTGAATCTGTTAATTTCCATTTCATGTTCTCTAGTTTGCCAAACAAGGAAGCTGTTGTCATGACAGATAAGTCTTTTGATTCTGAGATTGCTATGACCTTAGGCTGCCATGACCTGTCAAGACATTTCAGAACTTTAATATTTAATTCTTCTTTATCAAAAGTTTTACTTAAGCCCATAGATGATTGATGATATGAGTGAAGCGCTTCTGCACATCTGCAATACTTTCTCTAGTTTGCATTTTAAACAACTCATATTCTCTTATGAGAGTATGTTTTACGGCTCTCTTTACATTAGTTGTTCCTTCATGAGTAACCTCAAGAACATCCCACATTTCCTTGGTAGATTTGCATTGGGAGACCACTGAAAAACTCATCCATATTTAGTGCAGAAGTAATTATGTTTTTAGCGAGTACAATCACTTTGAACTTTTTTCTTTTCTTCATCATTTAAACTAGACCATTCTTTTTACGTAATTAATGGACCATTAGCAATTACATCCCAAACATTCCTATCAATAGATTCAATAAAGATCTTCATCCTAATCTTCCAAAATGGATAATTTGTACCACAAAACGGTGGAGGTCTATTAATAGAAGCTCCCTCGAGAAAAAGGTAATTTGTTTTCGACCATTAAAGATTTGAACTGAAAGCCTTGAGTATTTTTCAAGACCCTTGCTCGATACCAATTGTTAGAAATGTAGCACGAGATCAAGAGGGGGTGAATTGATCTTTGAAAGATTTTTGCAATTTACTGATTATCTATTTCAAATATTAAGAATTCGACCAGTTCTTGAATCACACACGACAAGCAATCAAAATAAAGGTAGTGACGAGAATTAAAAGAGAGAAAGGTTTGGAAAGATACAACCAAGATTTATATTGGTTCACCCAATCCCAAGGCTACGTCCGAGTTTCCGGCCAAATTCTAGGCTGGGTTCCACTAGATTGAACGTTTCTGATTACAACTTTAATCTCACACTCAAACTACCACAAGAACCAAAATTCAGTTCACTGCACCTAAACCTTCACTAAGAACCAAATTCCAGTTCTTGACCAACCTTGCGACCAAATTCCAGCTACAGAAACCAATGCCCACAATTCCAGGCACCCACAATACAGTAAAGAAAGTAAAGAAACAAATAGAAGAAACTAGAACGCTCAAACCAGGTTTATGCAGCTCTGCAGTATGAGTTTCTTTTCCAAAAGAATGCAAATTTTGCCTCAAGAAAGAACTTCTATGAACTTAAAAAAACTAGTGCGATTCTCTCTTGAAAGTAGCACTTATGATTGCTTGATTGATTGCTAAAAGATGTGATTTAAAAAGTTCAAGCAACTCTGTTTATATAGAAGATTTTCAAAACTGATGGTTTATTTAATCTGTTAAAATAATCTTTTAATCTATTAAAAGTCTTGTTTTAATCTGTTAAAAATTCTTTTAATCTGTTAAAAAGTTCTTGATTATCTTCAGATTTGTTTTAAGCGATCGACACAGTTTATATCAATTAAAACTCTTTGTAAAAAATCTTCCAAACTGTTTTAATCGATTGTTTCATCTTTCAATCGATTAAAATACTTGCAAAACATTCTTATAAACTTTTCTAAGTGATTTTAACTGATAACAATATGTTTCAATCGATTAAAACACTTTGAAAAAAGTTCACTTAGTTATTTTAATCGATTGAACGCATTTTAATCGATTATAATTCTAACAAAAGATTTCATAAAACTTTCTAAGTTATTTTAACTAATAGCAAGCTTGTTTTAATCGATTAAAACATTCGGAAAAAACCTCTTAGTTGTTTTAATCGATTAAAACAACTAAGAGGTTTTTTCGAATGTTTTAATCGATTAAAACAAGCTTGCTATCAATTAAAATAACTTAGAAAGCTTTATGAAATCTTTTGGCAGAATTATAATCGATTAAAATGCGTTTCAATCGATTAACATAACTAAGTGAACTTTTTTCAAAGTGTTTTAATCGATTAAAACAGATTGTTATCAGTTAAAATCACTTAGAAAAGTTTATAAGAATGTTTTGCAGTATTTTAATCGATTGAAAGACGAAACAATCGATTAAAACAGTTTGGAAGATTTTTTACAAAGAGTTTTAATTGATATAAACGATGTTGTATCGGTTAAAACAAATCTGAAAATAATCAAGAACTTTTTAGCAATTAAAAGAAGTTTTAACAATTTAAAACAAGACTTTTAGCAGATTAAAAGATTATTTTAACAGATTAAATAAACCAGCAGTTTTGAAAATCTTCTATATAAACAGAGTTGCTTGAACTTTTTAAATCACATCTTTTAGCAATCAATCAAGCAATTATAAGTGCTACTTTCAAGAGAGAATCACGCTAGTTTTTTGAAGTTTATAGAAGTTCTTTCTTGAGGCAAAATTTGCATTCTTTTGGAGAAGAAACTCATACTGCAGAGCTGCATAAACCTGGTTTGAGCGTTCAGGTTTCTTCTATTTGTTTCTTTACTTTCTTCTATGTATTGTGGGTGCTGGAATTGTGGGCACTAGTTTCTGTAGCTAGAATTTGGCTCGAGGTTGGTCAAGAACTGGAATTTGGTTCTTGGTGAAGGTTTAGGTGCAGGAACTGAATTTTGGTTCTTGTGGTAGATTGAGTGTGAGATTAAAGTTGTAATCAGAAACGTTCAATCTAGTGGAACCAGCTGGAATTTGGCTGGAAACTGGACGTAGCCACAGGATTGGGTGAACCATATATATCTTGGTTGTATCTTTCTAAACCTTTCTCTCTTTTAATTCTGTCACTACCTTTATTTTGATTGCTTGTTGTGTGTGATTCAAGAACTGGTCATAATTCTTAATCTTTGAAATAGATAATCTGTAAATTGCGAAAATCTTTTAAAGATCAATTCACCCCCCTCTTGATCTCAGCCTACATTTCTAACAAATAGGCTTAGTAAAAATATCCGCTAATTGATGCTTTGTATCAACATACTCAATTTTACAGTTTCCTTTACTTATATGATCTCTCAAGAAATGATGTCTAATTTCTATATGTTTAGTCCTAGAGTACATTACTGGATTCTTAGTAAGATTGATTGCACTTGTATTATCACACATTAAAGGAATATAATTTAGAAATATACTATAATCTTCTAGTTCTTGTTTCATCCACAAAATTTGAGTACAACAATTACCAACTGTAATATATTCGGCTTCAGTGGTGGATAAAACAACACATGCCTATTTCTTAGAATGCCAAGGTACTAATGATGATCCTAATAAATGACAAGTTACACTAGTACTCTTTCTATCTATTTTGCATCCACCATAATCAGCATAAGAATAAC
Organism: Sphenostylis stenocarpa; assembly: GCA_963425845.1. Taxonomy (NCBI): domain Eukaryota; kingdom Viridiplantae; phylum Streptophyta; class Magnoliopsida; order Fabales; family Fabaceae; genus Sphenostylis; species Sphenostylis stenocarpa. Next base: position 20,578,964 of record OY731398.1, read on the forward strand.
CTATTAAGCTAGGAGAAGCTTCAGATGGATACCATAAACCAAAACCAATAGATCCTTTTAAATATTTTAAAATTCTTTTTACTGCAGTTAAGTGAGATTCTTTTGGACATGCTTGAAATCTAGCACACACACAAACATAATGCATAATATTAGGTCTGCTTGCAGTCAAGTATAACAGTGAACCTATCATACCTCTATACATAGATTGATTAATTTCCAAACCTGATTCATCCTTGTCTAAATAGCATGAAGTTCCCATGGGTGTGTTAGCTTTCTTTGAAGTGTCCATTCCAAACTTCTTGAGAATCTCTTTGCAGTATTTGGTTTGAGAGACAAAAATGCCATCTTTAAGTTGCTTGATTTGAAGTCCAAGGAAGAATGTTAATTCTCCCATCATAGACATTTCAAACTCTTCCTGCATTATCTTAGCAAATTCTACACACAAAGAATTATCAGTTGATCCAAAAATGATATCATCAACATATACTTGAACCAATAAGATATGTTCTTTTACTTTCTTTATAAACAAAGTAGAATCAATTTTTCCTCTAGAAAAATCATTTGAAGTTAGAAAGCTACTTAATCTTTCATACCAAGACCTAGGAGCTTGTTTCAATCCATATAATACTTTCTTCAATTTAAAAATATGATTAGGATAACTAAAATCTTCAAATCCAGGAGGTTGCTCCACATATACTTCTTCTTTAATAAACCCATTCAAAAATGCACTTTTAACATCCATTTGATATAATTTAACTTTCATCAATGATGCATAAGCAAGAAGTAGGCGTATAGCCTCTAACCTGGCAACAGGAGCATAAGTTTCATCATAATCAATACCTTCCTCCTGACAGTAACCTTTGGCAACAAGTCTGACTTTATTCTTTGTTATATTTCCATCTTCATCAAGTTTGTTTCTAAACACCCATTTAGTTCCAATTACTTGATGTGATTCTTCTCTTGGGATTAATACCCAGACTTGATTCCTTTCAAATTGATTAAGTTTCTCTTGCATAGCTATGCACCATTGGTCATCTTTAAGCGCTTCCTCAACATTTTTGGGTTCTATCTGTGACACAAAAGCTATAGACATGCAAAATTTAGTCATATTTCTAGTTCTTACCCCTTTTGAGATATCACCAATAATATTGTCCATTGAAAGTCCTCTTGGAGATTGCCATTCTTTTGCTAATACAGGTGTTTGAGAAGGCTCATTTTCTTCCAAATACAATTCATCAAGAGCCTCTCTTATGTACTCATCATCACCTGCAAGTTCTTTATTTGACTCAAGAGGATTTCCCCCAAGGTCTATAATTTCATCAAAAGTAACATGTATAGATTCTTCAACATTTAAGGTTCTTCTATTAAACACTCTATAAGCTTTGCTAGTTAATGAATAACCTAAGAAAATACCCTCATCGGATTTTGAGTCAAATTTTCCTAAGTTGTCCTTTCTATTATTTAATACAAAGCACTTACATCCAAATATTTTCAAATGAGCAACATTAGGTTTTTTACCATTTAACAATTCATAGGGAGTTGATTTTATAATTGACCTAATGAGCATTCTATTCAAAACATAACATGAAGTACTTACAACATCAGCCCAAAAGTATTTAGGAACATTTGATTCATTTAACATTGTTCTAGCAAGTTCCTCTAGTGACCTATTTTTCCTTTCAACTACACCATTTTGTTGGGGAGTCCTAGGTGCAGAAAAATTATGCAATATTCCATTTTCCTCACAATAATTTTCAAACCTTTCATTTTGAAACTCACCACCATGGTCACTTCTTAAAACTTTAATTCTTAAGTCTTTTTCATTTTGAATTTGCTTTGCAAACTTCCTAAAGACCTTAAAAGCTTCACTTTTCAATGTTAAGAAAAATGTCCAAGTATATCTAGAAAAGTCATCAACAATCACAAGAGCATAATAATTTCCACCAAAACTTTTTATCCTAGAAGGACCAAATAAATCTAAATGTAATAATTCTAAAGGTTTTGATGTGGAAATAACATTCTTTGATTTAAATGATGATTTTACTTGTTTACCTTTTTGACATGCATCACATTATCTATCTTTTTCAAACTTTAACTTAGGTAAACCAATAACTAAGTCTTTTGAAATTAATTTGTTTAAATGATGCATATTTATATGAGCCGCTCTCTTATGCCATAACCAAGGGTTCTCTTCCTTAGCAACTAAGCATGTTATACTAGAATCATGTATACAATCCAAATCAATCAAATATATATTATTATGCCTAATACCTTTCAATGCTACTTTTTCGGAATCTATCAAATGTATGGTACAAAACTTACTTTCAAAGATTACCTTAAATCCTTTGTCACATAGTTGACTTATACTAAGGAGATTATGTTTTAGCCCATCAACAAGAAGCACATCCTTAATCTCCAAAGTGTTTGCACCACCTATATTTCCAATTCCAAGAATCTTTCCTTTGTTGTTGTCCCCATAAGTTACATATCCTTGTTCTTTAGCTTTGAAACTTACAAATTTCGTTTTGTCTCCGGTCATATGTTTAGAGCATCCACTATCAAGATACCACATAAACTTCTTTGATTTGGAAGTTTCCTACAAAACAAGAACAAAGTAAACTTAGGTCCCCATAACTTTTGGGTCCTTGGGGTTAGAGACAAACAATTCATTTAACTAAAGGAACCCAAATATATTTTCCTTTAGGAACACCAAAATGTTTGATTTTACATCTATTTGAAGTATGACCATGTTTCATACAATCAAAACATGCTTTAGATGTAGCTTTTGAATATGATGCATTTCTAACAATATATGCTCTAGTTCCTTTTTCAACCCATACTCTTCTATTTTTCATTTTAGACTTTTTTAAAGGAACTTGATGGTTTACTCTATTTTGAGCTATAACAACTTTATCCTTATTATTATTACTTAATTCCTTCTTGGCTTTATCAAGCAAATGATTAAGTATATCAATGTCATATTCATACTCTTTACAAGATGCACATACTATATTCTTATCATCATTCTCATCTATACATACAATTTTCGTTTCTAAGGTTTCCTTTTCCTCTAAACTTGCAATTTTTGTTTTTAAGGACTACATCTCCTTTTCGGATCTACTTAAACTCTTTTTCACAGCTTTGTATTCATTTTTCAAGTCCTTAAATGCACTAAACAATTCATTATATGCATTTTGCAGTTCATCAAAATTATTTTCATCATCACTTGAAGATGAGTCAGAATCACTTACCTCAAAATCGGAAGATATATTGTCATTTACCATTAAACAGATAGTGGCTTCAATTTCCGAGTCACTTGACTCTGAACTCGAATCACTATTGTCCCAAGCGATGTAGGCTTTCTTCTTGAAGAACTTTTTTCCTTTGTTATCTTCATTTTTCTTGTTTGGACATTCGGTCTTCACATGTCCTGTTTCACCACAACCATAGCATTTGATATTTACGGAAGTATTTTCTCTTACCTTTCCTTTACCTTTGAATGGATGTCTTCCTTTGGCTTTCATGAATTTGGTAAACTTCTTAATCATGAGACTCAATTCTTCTTCATCATTCTCCGAGTCTTCTTCTTCCTTTTTACTCTTACCTTTGGAAATTTCAGTTTTGAAGGCTAAGTTCCTCTTTTGTTGTTGACCTTCTTCATCATTTAGCCTTCCTAGTTCAAGCTCATGCTCTCTCAACTTTCCAAAGAGCGCCGCCATAGACATTGTGGCAAAATTTTGTGACTCCGAGATGGCCGTCACTTTAGGTTGTCATTTCCTATCTAAAGATTTCAAAATTTTCACATTTAATTCATCAACGTCAAAAATTTTACCTAATCTGGTGAGATGGTTCACAATGTGTGTGAAACACTTTTGAACGTCAAATATCATTTCTCCTTGTTGCATACGAAACATCTCATATTCTTGGATTAGAGAATTTTTTCGAGCTCTCTTAATGTCGTCGGTACCTTCGTGGGTTACTTTCAACATTTCTCACATCTCTTGAGCACTTTTACACAAGTAGATCCTATAAAACTCATCAAGGGTTAAAGCAGATGAAATAATATTTCTAGCCCTAACGTCAAATTGAGCTTTTCTATTTTCCTCCACCGTCCATCTAGAAAATGGTTTAGGAACGTCTACTCCATTTTCAGAAATTTTAGGAATATAGGGACCGTTTAAAATAACGTCCCAAACATCTCTATCAACAGACTCTAAAAAGATTTGCATTCTAACTTTCCAGAAAAGATAATTTTGACCCGCAAAAAGTGGGGGTCTGTTGATAGAAGCACCTTCAGCAAACGTTTGATTTTGTCTGGCCATTTTTCAAAAAATTTGAATGACTATCAAAGCAAACTCTGATACCACTTGTTAGAATCGTGCAGCGGAATGTTTGCGTGAACGGACAAAAACCAAGAGGGGGGATGAATTGGTTCTTAAAAAAATTAGGTTTTAAAATTTTTCCCCAAATTTTACCAATTAAAATGCTGTGTAAACGTAAATAGAATAGGATAGAGTCTTACACAGAAGATTTATACTGGTTCAGATCAAAAGACCTTACGTCCAGTTGCTAATCACTCAAACAGAGGATTAACGATGTCACTATAATCAAAGTTATACAAGCATATTACAAATGAAAAGATAAGGTAATGAAAACACCTCTCTTGAGTCACACAAGAGATGAAGAACAACTTTCCCTAGAGACACCACAACACACAATCCACCAAGAACTCCACTTAGTGATTCTTATCGCTTCTAGCCCACACTAGGTTCCAAAAGCCCCTTTTTCCTCCAACAAACAGTTCTCTGACAATCACAACTCTCAACTTTTGTTTGAAAAAGGTTGTTCATTTTTTCTGAGAGCCTTAGAGAACCTTAAGTAGATGAATTAGGGTTTGGGAATTGGGGTTTTTCAAAACTTGGTGTATTGGGACTAGGGTTTTTGAAAATAGGTTTAATTTGAAGTTCAAAATGCACATCTGACTGAAATAATAGATTATTTCAAGTGTTAATCGATTATTACAGAGCCAAAATCAACAGAAACCCATAACACTGTTTTAATCGATTATTTGGGCTGTTAATTGATTAACAACCCTGTTAATCGATTAAACCAACTGTTAATCGATTATTCTAGAGAGCTGATACAAAAAATGGTTTTTCTCTATGTAATAATCAATTATTTAGCCTGTTAATCGATTAAACCAGTGTGTTTTTGATAAAAATGAGTTTTTAAAGCTTCTAAAGAGTAGACTATGTGGTGACTATCTTAGACTCTAATATTACAGACTCAAAATCATCAAAACAAATTTATTACACAAGAATACAAGTCTTCAACTCTCTAAGTCCATTGTTCTTGAATCATCATCAAAATCAACAAGCTTCATGTCCATGTAACTTCAACATTCATGTTCTTGTATGTTTCAACAACAATTGCATTTTATCACTTAATAGGACAACAAAAAAACAAGAGTATCCTTATTCCAAGGTAGTTTCCTAACATTTTAAGACAATGTACTCTCCAAGTGTGTGCTTCATCAATCTTTGCTGGTATGTACAACTTGGTTTTCTATTTCATTTTCAATCAAATCATGTACACACAATTAGCATGAATCATTAAGGTCTTGAAAAGTTGTAATGTGGCTAGGCTATCAAGAAAAAAAATTGTTTTTTGGTTTACAAAGTACATCATCAGAAAAGAGAACATCTTATGTATTATCCCCAATTCTTTTTATTTTTGCTTTTGTTTTATTGCCCTTAGTCTCTTACTATCTTGACTGCCTATGCCTACAAATTGCCATGAGTGATAGAACAAATACTCCTTCTTATTCGTCTTCTTCCTCTTCTCTTTATTTTTTTTTTGCAAAATTAAGTGAGAGAAGAAGTTCCTCCACACCTGTCCTTTACTTTGCATACTCAATCATCAATTTGCAATTATCCTACACCTAATGCTCTCTTCGTTGATGTGTGGGAGGATTGATTTTCAATAAGGCTTTTAAGTGCAGGGTGAAATTTTGTGGCTACCAACAATAAGTTTTGATATAAAGATTGACTTTTTGGCTCTAGCTTCAATTAGATTACACAAAATTGCTTTAATCCTTTCCATGCTTTTTGTGCTTAATGACAATAGAAATTCACACAAAACCAGTTACTGCAAACACAACAAGATTCTCTCAGCTCTTCGCTGAATTGTGTGTTTAACTCTCACTCACTTTTCTTTGGTTTCACTACCTTGGTTTTTGGTATGCTCATTGGAACTCTATCACCTTTGTGCAACTTGATGCAAAAATATCCTATTCTTATTGAAAATAAAGGATGACCATTTTTCTGCTAATTTCCTAACTTCCAAAACCAGTTTTCTAAACTATTGAAATCACATTTGGCATTCCTAATACTTCCAACCAATGTTACTTGCTATAAAAAATAGGTGGCTAAGGAGACTTTGAAAAGACATTCCAAATATTTAAAGTTTGTCAGCTTAGCCCAAAAGGATCCTTAACTCCTAGTTCTTAAAATATCTACAATTTATAGTTTACAGAACCATAGTGCTAGATACAGTTAACAATACTAAATATAGTTAAAAGTGCAAACTGCAACTATGAGAATATATTACACCACAAAAGGATTAAAACATAAACAAAGTAGATAGATTAAAATTAAAATAGGCTGGAAATTAAAGAGCAGAAATTGTAAAATTAAGTCACTCAGTTGTCTTTGGAGAGCTTCAATCCTCTCCATCCTCATCCTCTTCGTCATCATCATCCTCATCCTCATCCTCATCATCATCATCATCATCAGATCCTTCTTCTTCAGCCCCCCTTCAAGCTGCTGTAGAACTCTATCGAAGAATTCTTCACCTTCCTCCTCTGACTCCTCCTGTCTAGCTTGATGTCCTCCACTACAACATTAGCAGCTCCACTCCACCCCCTCCAATAAAAAATAGGATTGTCCCCATTTTTATTGAAATTGGTAAGGTGTGATCCAAGGGACTTGCTCTAACGGGTATTGGTATTGGTGAAAACTCATTTTGTAGAACGAGTGGTTAAGAGAAGTGTAAGCCCTGTGGTGGGCTGTCATCTGCTGGTGTAAATGACTGAAATGGGTGATCATGAAGTCAAGTAATCAACTATGGTAGCGAATTGGGGTCGTGGTGTTAGCGCCCGTGGTCTGTGGGTTGGCCCTTGTACCTGATCAAAAGGGTTGTCGCAATGGGTCTCCACATATGAAACATTAATAGGGGGCGTTGTAAGACCCAGGAAAATAATTATATATTTTAAGGTAGAAATTGAAAGTAAGGGAAGTAATTAAATTAAGAATTTAATAATATTGTAGAGATGAAGAGTGACTCATTTGATTAGATCCTTGCCTTGAGATGTGGGGGTCATGGGTTCGATTATTGTATGTGCATTAGAACAATTATAATTTTCTATTATTTTATAATTGTTTAGAAAATACTCATGTGTGTGTCTGAACGTTGAGTATGCTTAGGGACTTAACAAATTTTAAATTGCCATGTTTAGAAATTATTGGTTGATGGTTGTTTTCTTGTATGCATTGTGTGTGTGGTACATTGTAATTTTTACAATGTGTGTGGATTGACAAGAAACATATGATGGCTGATATGGTTTGGAGTAATGCTTGAGTCTTGGGGGTTATGTGTTCAAATCTTGATTAGAGTTGTTAGATATTGTTTAGATATTATTTGATATTGTTAAGATATTATTAGATATTGTTAACCACAATATCAAACAATATCTTTTGTTTATTTTGTTACTTTTAGTTACTCTTTTAGTTGTATCTCTCTATTATAAATAGGTTACCCTATGTGTGATTTATACACAAGGGAGATTAATCTCAAACTCTATTTCTTTTATATTCAACATGGTATCTAGAGCTTAAGGTTATTTTGAAATTTTTTCGCCTTTGACCACTATTGGAGCTGCCACCACCACTGCTATCGCTGCGGGTTAAATTGATCTTCCACATCAGAAAAGAGTTATTTTTGTTATTGGATATTATTTGGTAGTGTGAAAGTGCATGTCTAGGAAGGTTCTGACAAGGAAAGACTTGGTATTTAAACGTGTCCATTAGTGACCCACCTCTCTTTCTTGGGAACTTACCTGGTGTACTGGTTCACGCCGCTGTCACCGCCGCCTCCGCCCTTTATGACTTCTTTCGCTCCTTCTAGTACTTCCAATTCTGTTAGTACTGCGTCTGATCCTTTCATCTACACTAACTATGTTAATGTGCACTTATCCATTGACAAGTTAACTGACCCTAATTATGCCACATGGTCATGAGACGTCAGATTATGGCTTAAGAGTCAGAAGTATCTTGATCATCTTGCCCCGAAAGCACCCACTCTCACTCCTGATGAGGAAGACCGTTGAAACACCATTGATGCTCAATTATGTGTGGTTCTTAAGGGTACTCTTGATCCTTCGTTAAATAAAATTTTTCGTTCTTACGAAACTTGTGCCAAAATATGGGAACATGCAAAGTTATTATACACCAATGATACTCAACGTCTCTATGATGTCTGTTCTAAATTTGTAAATGTTATTGCCTCTAAACATTAAGATTCTATGACTGATTATATGGGAAAAATTCATGCTCTTTTTCATGAGTTCAATGAGTTATTGCCTCCTTCCCCCGACCCTGCCACCGAGATAGCATAACGATCAAAGTTCTTCATGCTAGGGGATTTACACGGACTTGCTGATCAATATTCACATATTCGTGATCAGATTTTGGGTTCTTCAGTTGTCCCCACCTTGACATCGACCTGCTCCACTCTTTTGTGTGTACCAGCAAAACTCAACCCTGACACACCTGCTTCTGTTAATGATTCTTCTGCATTGGTATCTCACCGTGATGACCGGACTTGCCCTTGCAAATAGGGAAAATGACGTCCTAAGTGTGAACATTGTGGCAAGCTAGGTCACAAGATTGACCAGTGTTATGCATTACATGAGTGTGAACATTGTGGCAAGTTAGGTCACAAGATTGACAAGTGTTATGCATTACATGGTCATCCTCCTCGATCTGCTGCAGTTGTTCAGACTGATCTTTCCCCACCTTTATCTGCTAAAGATCCTCCTTCTTCTATTTCATCAGACGCACCTGCTATGTTCAACAAATTTCTCAAATGGTATAAGAATCAACAGTCTTCTAGTTCTACTGTGTCTGTTGCACACACAGGTACATCTTTTACTGGTCTAACCCAATCTTCTTTTGGTCCTTGGGTTTTTGATTCAGGAGCCACTGATCATATTAGTGGTAACAAATCTTTGTTCTCCTCTTTATCCTCTCCTAATCCTTTACCTTCTGTTACACTGACTGATATCTCTAGAGTATCATCTCATGGTGTTGGAACTGTTAAACTTTTCCCTTCTTTAACCATTGATAATGTTCTTTATGTCCCTGAGTCTCCTTTTAACCTGTTATCCATCAGTCGTCTAACTCGTTCTCTTGATTGTGTTGTTTCTTTTACCAATAATTCTGTATGTTTACAGGACCGGAGTTCGAAACAGGTGATTGGCACATGATGTGAGTCTCATGGTCTTTATCATCTTCGTCTCTTTACACATGTTAGTACAGTTATGAAGTCTCCCTCTCTTCTTCATGCTCAGTTAGGTCATCAAAGTCTTGTCAAGTTACAACAGCTTGTCCCTGCCTTATCTAAGTTGTGTAGTTTGGCATGTAAGTTGTGTCAATTAGGCAAGCATAGTCGTACTTCTTTTTCTCGTACTTTCACACGTGGTGCTTTGCCCCCTGTAGACCCCAAATCTTGTTCGACTCTCCAATAAAGCCAGAGATAGTCTGTTTCGAAGATGGTTAAGACTTTATTAAATCTCTGTAGACCCTAAATCTTACCCGACCTCAAAATAAAGAGCAAAAGACCTCCTATTCGAAGATGGACAAAGCCTAAAAAGCCACTAGGAGAGACTATTAGGCCCCATATTAGAGTAGGAAGGCTTTTCTGTACAAAAAATAAGGATTTCCACCTTAAGGGGTCGAGACCGCTGTCTCGCTGAAGGGCAAGTCGAGACGGCCGTCTCGTTTGGCGAGACGATCGTCTCGCCACTCGCCTTTGGCGAGACCCCCCTCCCGTTTGGCGAGACGACCCTCTCGTCATTTAGCAAGTCGATACCGCCGTCTCGCCAAATGAGACAGCGGTCTCGCCATTTGTCAAAGTCGAGACAGCCGTCCTGAATGGTGAGACGGTCGTCTCGACCTGACAGGCGCGAATCCCTATAAATAGGGGCGCTCTCCCCTTCATTTCACACAGTTCTTCCATTCTTCCTTCTACACTTTCTTAGAATTCCTCCTTTAGAGCCCCTCCGAAGCATTTCCGGAGTTTCTGAGTGTTTTAAGAGAGCTTTTTATATCGAAAAAGCGGCATTTTAGAGCGAAGGGTTGCCAAAATGCACCCTATTTTTTACGAGAATTAATCAAAGCTTGCTCCGTAGGTTTCTTCACTCTCTCCCTCTCTTTTATTGTCTTTTTTACTTATATTAAATTGTGCAATAGCTACTAGGGCCATGTAGTCATTATCTTAATTCCGCAAATAAAAGGGTAAAAGCGTCATTTCAAAAGTTTATTTATAAAATAACTGGCCTATCATAGGGAACCCGAAAGGGGCGTCGTAAGGGAGCTAATACATCCGTTACATGTAACTAACTCCCTTACCCAACTCTGGTTTTAACGACCAAAGTTGGTTTTTCTTAAAAAATCAATGCCTTTTCCTTCCCTTTTGGATGTTTCTGGTAAAAATATCGGTGACGATCTAAAAACTTTCTTTCGAAAACCTCGCCCTTAGGTTCAGCCTGATTATCAGACAACCTAGAGGCGTTATAACCTCACCCATAAAAACGCGAAAAACGGAAAGTCAGAACCATCGCGTCGCTCCGACCGCCTCTTTTGACGGCGACGACAGATGACGACTCCACTGGGGAAGCCTAGAGAGTTGATCCCATTAAGTGATGGGCCAGTTTAATAAATAAACATAGAAATTTCGCTTTTACCCTACCTTGTATTATAACATGCTTTAATTGCTTGACTTTAATAACTGTTATTTGTTTATTTTACGCAATTGTTTGAAATAAAAACTGTACACAAACCTTTGCACACAACAGTTCCCTCTATACCCGGGGGCAAGTGAGAAATCCATAGGGAGTGGGTGGCAGGTACGATTTGTCGTAGTGAGGGCCATGTGCCCACCGGTATGATCAGAAACCACCACTCAAGATGATAACCTTCCTCTTTTGGCACAAAGACTGAGTATGACCTTGATGCTAAGCATGTTCGGAAGGCTGGAGAGTGGAGACCCTATAATGGGGGCACCTTGGGGGCCTAAGCCTTGGTGATAACAGTTAGAACCTACCCTTGCCAATGCACTTTTCTGCAGGAAAACCCTACCTCGTGATTAAAACGACTTCTCGCCTGATCGCGAATTAGTGAATTGTATGTGCATCTGTTTGTTGCATTTGATTGCATAGCATAACCAAACAATAGATAAAACAGAAAAATATCTTTTATAATAAATGCCCTTATCTCGGACAGTCTGCCTTTTAGCTAGCCTGGTTTCAGGTTCTTTGCAAGTTAAGTAGCCATGCAGTCCGACAGAAGAGATAAGGGACACTAATATTATTCTTTCGCAATAAACCATTTTATCTCGGACAATCTTCCTTTTAGCTAGCCTGGTTTCAGGTTCTTTGCAAGCTAAGTAGCCACACAGTCCGACAGAAGAGATAAAAGGCTCTAAAGCAAAATAAAATCAAATAAAGACCCAAATAAAAAAAAAATGGGACATTGTTCATAAACATTAAATTCATAAATCATCCATATAGGTAGTTTATTTTTGAAAATAAACACGTGAATACTATCATACGTCATGTAGAAGTAAAACATGATAAATAGGAAAAAAACAAACACTCGCATGCATACCCACAATAAACATCATGTTCATAAGCATGCATCTTGGGTTTTAGAAAATGGAGGGGACCAGTAGACAATTGAAGAAAGTGGACATTCCCCGGTACCATACAGAGAAACTGGAACGACTTTGCATGATAATGTCACTAGAGGTCCGCTACGACTTCGAAAAATCCTATGGATGGATTCTCGACCTGTTGAAGATCTGTGTCGATCCCATTTTTATCAGGGTTCTAGTTCATTTTTGGAACTGTAGTCTGCACTGCTTCGAATTTCCATAGTTCGATATGGTGCCCACTTTGGAGGAGTATGAACTTATGCTAAAATGACCTAAATCAGCCGGGGTCCATATTCGCCACGAGACATATACTGCTACAACACAAGTCGCTGCCATCATCCGATTGTCATTCCGGCAGACTACCCTGATAGAGAAAGGGAACATCTAGGGTTGGAAAGTCTCAATGTTAGAAGACCATCTGTCCTCTTTGGCTGAAAGGGCAGAATGAGCTGCTTTTAACAAAACCCTGGCTTTAATCATATTTGGAACAATCTTGTTTCCCTTCCATATCGACACAGTAGATCAAACCGTCATGGATGCCTTCTTCGCTTGGGACATGAACTCGAAGAGTCCCCTGCCTGCACTTCTTGCCGACACCTTGCTCTCGGTGGAATTTTGTCATCAGAAGTAAGGAAAAACACTACGATGTTGCTCTTCGCTACTATTCGTGTGGGGTATCACACATTTCTACGCCTCTAGTCACATGGGGATGTTCCCCGACCCTTTGAGAAGCTTCTCCAAGATCCCTCTCCACCGACACCTGACCTTAGAGTGGAAGGTCGAGTTAGAACAGTGGGACCCCAACCAATTATCCTAAGTTTGCCCTTGGTTCCGACCCGGCCCAGTCCTCATCAGATGTGGGGATTATCCGAGCATACCGTTGATAGGACTCAGGGTTGCATAGCCTATTCACCGAGAGTAGCTATGAGACAACTCATGAGGACCCAAACTGCAATATCCCGAGAAGAGCTCGGAGGACTATGTTTCTTTGGAGACCCATGCACGGTTGCTAACTCATTGGCTGTGCGAAGAGCATGGGAGAAACCAGTCTTTTTGGGAGATAGAGAGCTAGGAAAAGCTCGAGTAGCTGTCTCTAGTGACTATGAGGAATGGAGACGAAAAAGAGGGATGTCGCAACCATCCACCTCACTTGCTACATGTTCAAATAGTGAAGAGCTGCAAAATCAAGTCGACGCATTGACCCGGAGGATAGAAATCATGGGAGCCCAGATGAGGTCCCTTGAAGAAAGAGAGCAAGAATATATCCTCACCATAGACGGTCTACAAAGGCAATTCAAGAAAAAGGATTGTAGACCCCAAATCTTGCTTGGTCTCACAATAAAGATAAGAATACCTCCTTTTCAAAGATGGGCGAAGCCTAAAAAGCCACTAGGAGAGACTATTAGGCCCCATACTAGGATAGGAGGGATTTTTGACACAAAAATAAGGATTTTCGCCTTTTGGGGTCGAGACCGCCGTCTAAAATTTGAGACCGCCGTCTCGCCTAGCGCAAGTGGCTTCCTACAAGGCGAGACGGCCGTCTGGAATGTCGAGACGACCGTCTAGACCTTGTCAGATGAGACGGCTGTCTCGACCTGACAGGCGCGAATCCCTATAAATAGGGCCTCCATTCCCCTCATTTCACACACCTTTTCTCACTCTCTCTAGTCACATCAATAGTTTCTCTCTCTAGAATCCCTCCGACGCATTTCCGGAGCTTATGAGTGTCTTTAGAGATTTTTTTCAGAGTGTTTTTGAGAGGTCCCAGCGCTGTATAGAGTGAAGGGCTGCCGCAAAGCACCCTATTTACAAAAAGAATTAGTAGAAAACTTGCTTCGGAGGTCTCTACTCTCTTTCTCTATCTTTTACTGCTTTATTTAAATTATGCAATAGACATTAGGGCCATGTAGTCATAATCTTTAAATTCCGCAAAATAAAAGGGTAAAAGCGTATTTTTCCGGTTTATTTATTAACAGAATAGCTGGCCTATCATAGGGAACCCGGAAGGGGCGTCGTAAAGGAACTAACACTTCCTTTACGCGTAACTAACTCCCTTACCCAACTCTAGTTCTAATGACCAAAGTTGGTTTTTCGAAAACCAACGCCTTTTAAACTCCTTTTCCGATGTTTCCGGTAAAAACATCGGTGGCGACTCCAGAGAACCCTCAAAAACTAGCTCTTGGATTATCCTGGTTATCGGACAATCCAAGAGCACCCTTTCGAAAACCTCGCCCCTAGGTTCAGCCCGGTTATCGGACAACCTAAAGGCGTTGTAACCACCAATAAAAAAACGCGAAAATCAAGAGAGTCGGAAACCATCACGTCGCTCCGACCGCCCTCATTTTGACGGCAGCGACAGATGACGACTCCACTGGGGAAGCCTAGAGAGTTGATCCCATTTAGTGATGGGCCAGCTTAAAAGAAATAAACCAAGAAATAACGCTTTTACCCTACCTTGTGTTATAACATGTTTTACTGTTTGACTTTAATAACTGTTGTTTGTTTATACTTATGCAATTGTTTGAAATACAAACTGTACACAAACCCTTGCACACTACAGTTCCCTCTATACCCGGGGGCAAGTGAGAAATCCATAGGGAGTGGGTGGAAGGTACGGTTCGCTGTAGTGATGGCCTTGTGGCCACCAGTGTGATCGGAAACCACCACTCAAGGTGATAACCTTCCTCTTTTAACACAAAGACTGACTATGGCCTTAGTGCTAAGCATGGTCGGAAGGCTGGAGAGTGGGGACCCTATAATGGGGGCACCTTGGGGGCCTTAGCCTTGGTGAGAACAGTTAGAACCTACCTTCGCCAAAGCACTTTTCTGCAGGAAAACCCTACCTCGTGATTAAAACGAATTCTCGCCTGTTCATGGATGATCAAAATTGTGTGTGCATCTGTTTGTTGCATTTGTCTGTTGCATAGGATAACCAAACAACAGAAAAATCACAAAAAAAATATTTTTGCAATAAACGCCCTTATCTCGGACAATCTGCCTTTTAGAAGCAAGGTTTTCGAAAAATGGGTTCTTTTGGAGTCGCCACCAATGTTTTAACCT
The DNA here is from genome assembly GCA_963425845.1 of Sphenostylis stenocarpa. NCBI lineage: Eukaryota > Viridiplantae > Streptophyta > Magnoliopsida > Fabales > Fabaceae > Sphenostylis > Sphenostylis stenocarpa. The sequence continues at coordinate 20,594,015 of OY731398.1, forward strand.
TAAACATTGGAAAAGGAAAAAATGTTGATTTTAAAAAAACCACACTTGGCCATTATAACCAGAGTTGGGTAAGGGAGTTAGTTACGTGTGGGGAAGGTGTTAGCACCCCACAACGCCCCTTTCGGGGTCCCTATGACGGATTAATTCATTTAAGTGAAGATACAAGAAATTACGCTATTACCCTATTTTATTCGTACAATATTTAAATATGGCTATCTACATGATTTTATTTACATTTCATGTATAAAGCAATAAATAAAGCAGTAAAAAGAAGAGAATTGGAAAGAACCTCCGTAGCAAGCTTTGTATTGCAACTCTTTTACAATAGGACGCGTTTCGGCAGTCCCTCGCTCTACAACGACTCTCCTCACAAATAAACTCGACTCGACTAAAATTTTATAGAAGAATCGAATGCCGGAATATAATTCCTTAACTGATTGTTACCTCTTTAAGGCAATCAGAAAGATCATTTGAAAGAAAGATCATTTGAAAGAGAGAGAGAAGTATACAAGTGCTCTGAGTTGTCTGGAGTGTGGAAAATGAGCAAATGAGCCTCTTATTTATAGTTTTCGCTGCCTGGCACATTTGGGACGACCATCTGGGCTGGGACGGCCGTCCCAATTGAATTTTTTACACAGAGCCAGCCCCCCTAGGACTTGGGACGATCATCCCACATTTGGGACGCGCGTCTCACTTGTCCTAGGAAGTTTGGGACGACCGTCCCAACTTTGGGACGGTTGTCTCGACCTGTTTTGTCCAGTTTTTGTGTTCTGGGACTCCGGGAAGCTTTCCTTGCTATTTTCGGACGTTGTTTGATGCCGATGGATGTCCGTTGAAGCTTTATCTTCATATGGGAAGTCTTCTTAGCCCTTGTTGAGATGCCGGACGAACTTTATCTTCGTTGTAGGAGGTCTCCTTAACCTTTATCGAGAAGCCGTATGAACTCCGTGTTGTTGTAGGAGGTCTCTTTGGTTTTTATTAAGAAGCCGGGCGAACTTTATCTTCGTGTGAAGTTTCCCTAGCTTTTATTGAGAGGCCGGGCAAAATTAGGGGTCTACAGCTGCCCCCCCTTCACCTGCCTAACTAATTTGTTGGTTTTAATATGCCGACAAAATTAGTTGGCAGGGAAGGAGTTAACCCTTTTGCCCGGTTATCCTTCGGATGCTGCTCCTTTGCTGATCCTCCAGATGATAAATATTTTGATAGGTACCAACCCCTATCTGGTTTGAGCCTTCTTTTATAAGGCTCTGGTGAGTACTTACCCTCACCAAGTATGAGTCTGCATTTTGCTAAACTCTTATGGGTGCTTACTTCCGAGGTGCTCAACACTTGAACTATCCTCTAATAGAAGCAAGTTTTGTAACTCTTTTTGTAATGCTCTGGTGAGTATTTTACTCTACCTGATGCATTTTGCTGGGTTTTGATGAGTATCCACCCTTATCTGTTATAAACCTTATTTTATAAGGTTTTGATGAGTACCTACCCCCACCTGGTACGAATCCATATTTTGCTGGACTCTTGTGGGTACCTACCCCCACCTGGTATGAATCTGCATTTTGGCTAGATTCTAGTGGTTTTTATACCCCCACTAGGTGCGAATCTGCATCTTGATAGACTCTAGTGGATTTTACACCCCCACTGGGTGCGAACCTACACCTTGACTAGGCTCTAGTGGATTTTACACCCCCACTTGGTGCGAATCTGCATCTTGACAGACTCTAGTGGTTTTTACACCCCCACTTGGTGCGAATCTGCATCTTGACAGACTCTAGTGGATTTTACACCCCCACTGGGTGCGAACCTGCATCTTGACTAGGCTCTAGTGGATTTTACACCCCCACTTGGTGCGAATCTGCATCTTGACAGACTCTAGTGGTTTTTACACCCCCACTTGGTGCGAATCTGCATCTTGACAGACTCTAGTGGATTTTACACCTCCACTGGGTGCGAACCTGCATCTTGACTAGGCTCTAGTGGATTTTACACCCCCACTTGGTTCGAATCTGCATCTTGACAGACTCTAGTGGTTTTTACACCCCCACTTGGTGCGAATCTGCATCTTGACAGACTCTAGTGGATTTTACACCGCCACTGGGTGCGAACCTGCATCTTGACTAGGCTCTAGTGGATTTTACACCTCCACTTGGTGCGAATCTGCATCTTGACAGACTCTAGTGGATTTTACACCCCCACTGGGTGCGAATCTACATCTTGACAGACTCTAGTGGATTTTACACCCCCACTGGGTGCGAACCTGCATCTTGACTAGGCTCTAGTGGATTTTACACCCCCACTTGGTGCGAATCTGCATCTTGACAGACTCTAGTGGTTTTTACACCCCCACTTGGTGCGAATCTGCATCTTGACAGACTCTAGTGGATTTTACACCCCCACTGGGTGCGAACCTGCATCTTGACTAGGCTCTAGTGGATTTTACACCTCCACTTGGTGTGAATCTGCATCTTGATAGACTCTTTAGGATGTATTCTTTGGTATTCCATCCTATGGTCATCTGGTTTTGGAGATGTGTTTGGCGGCTTATTATCTTTGATCATGCGCCTATTCCATGGGGAATGATTTGATTTTTTTCTTTTTTGACTTTTCTGTTTTAGTCATCCAGTTTTACCGGGGGTTTCATTGTTTTGGCTTTTTCTTTTAGCCATCCTACTTTGCCGGGGATTTCATTGTTTTGGCTTTTTCTTTTAGCCATCCGGCTTTGGCCGGGGATTCTTTGTTTTTGGCTTTTTAGCCATCCGGTCTTGGCCGGGGATTCTTTGTTTTTGGCTTTTTAGCCATTCGGTCTTGGCCGGGGATTCTTTGTTTTTGGCTTTTTAGCCCTCCGGTCTTGGTCGGGGATTCTTTGTTTTTGGCTTTTTAGCCATCCGGTCTTGGCCGGGGATTCTTTGTTTTTGGCTTTTAGCCTTCCGGTCTTGGCCGGGGATTCTCAGTTAATTGCCTCTTTTTTAGGCGGGAATCCTCTGGGAATTTTGTTGATTTTTGTCGATTGTGCCTCCTGATTAGGCGGATGCTTCACTAGTTGTGAAGACCTTATACTTTGTTGTTTTTTGCCTCTGCGTAGGCTGATGTTCCACTTAAGGATATTTGCTCTTGATAATACCTCTGAGTAGGAAGATGCTTTATTGAAAGCTTTGTGCTTTGGACTTGTATTACCTCTTGCCTAGGTTGACTTCCCATTTCTTGGGGATGTGACGGAGTCTTGGCTCCTGGCTTTGTGAGGCTCTTCATTGAGCGGGGTGAAGACCTTTTCTTCTTTTTTCTTTCTTTTTGTAGACTTTTCTTGGGGGTTTTCATGCGGCCTTTCTCTGTAGTGGCCTCCGTTAGGGGATGAAAAGTTTTTCTTTCTTTTCTTTTTGTTGCCCCCTGATGATGTGGAGGATTTGACTCCGTATTTTCTTTGATGGACTCTTGTGTAGTCCTTATTCTCCTTTGGGGAATGAAGTGGAGATCCTTGATGGGCTTGCTTGTTGACTCATGTGGCGATAAAGCTGAGTCGTGAGATAATCTTTTTGTTTTGCCTCTGGAGTAGGCAAGGATCCTCTTGGGGATAATCGAGCCTTTCCATTGGCTTTTTCATTTTGATGGTTTCCTTCTTTCTTGGATGGAAGGATGTTGATTAGAGCTATTTTCTTTAAAGCTCTTTATTTTGCTGAAATGGTTTTGATTTCGCCTTTCGCCTTTCGCGATTTTGATTTTCATTTAGAGGTTGGATTTTGGCGCCTTCTATTTTCAAACACAAGCATGGAGACTATCCTCCTTATATGCATGTTTATTATTCTTGTTTGAAGAAAATTATTTTTTCTTGATTTTGACAAAGTCGTATTATGCAACTACTTTGTGTGTGGATGTCCTAAATGCAATCTAATGTTTATTTATTTTTGATGCATTTAGAAAGTAACTGGCCTTCTCCCGTTGGCTTCTTATGAATACGCCGATGGGCTCCTCCTTTATGACCATGATGATGGACTCCTCTTTTTATCCATCTCTTGGTTTTAGCCCTATCTTTTACCTAGACCGCCCTTTACGGGTTTTCGATCTAGCGGACTGCCTTAATTTTTGCCTAGAATATCTAAGGGGGCTTTTGCCTTATCTTTTGCCTAGACCGTTCTTTTGGGGTTTCCGATCTAGCAGGCTAACCTAGTTTTTTCCTAAGAATATCCTAGCAGGCTTTTATTCCTTTATTATTATTTTTTATGCTTTCTTTTTTAGATGCATGTTTGATCTTTGATTAAAGGTCTTTGCGCATATTTATGATTTATCAATAAAGAGGCATTTCCATAATATTTGGTCAAGAGAAAGGAAATGAAAAGGAATTTTATTGATAAATGAGCAAAAGTTTATTTCTTTTATAGAAGGATTTCAAAAGGTATTTAGAAGAATGGATGGTCAGGGTTGGCTATACTATATAGGCTTAAACAGTCATGTCCATGATATCTGCCCCCTGGTTCTCCTAATTGCTTCAGTTGAGATGCCTGAGCCCAGAGTGAAGACTATGCAGACTGCTTGCTTCTGGAAGAATGTTACTTTAGCCGCCTTTTTGGTTTTCGACTAAAGTAACCATTGCTCTTAGTTTCTTTTTTTTATTTACTTTTTTTTTACCTCTTCTTTTTGCCTAGGACGTATCCTAGCGAGGAATATAGATCCTATCTTTTGCCCAGGGATGCCCTTTGCGGGTTTTCATTCCTGGCGGGTCTTGAGCAATGTCTTCAAGCATAATACTTCTCCGTACCGGAGTTGATTAGGTGTCGAAGTTCTTTTCCATCCATATTGATGAGGATAAGAGCCCCTTCCGAGAAAGCTCATTTGACCACAAAGGGTCCTTCACAATTTTTCACCCATTTTTCAATTTTATTCTTTTGGGCTGGAAGCACATTATTTACCATTAAATCCTTCTTATGGTAAATATGAGGGTTGACTTTTTTCGTAAGCCTTTTTTATCTTCCTTTGATAGGCTTGCTCACGACATATAACATTCAACCGTTTTTCTTCAATAAGGTTTAGCTGGTCATATCGGCTTTGAACCCGTTCAGCTTCTATTAATTTAGCTTTCATCATCATGTGCTTTTGTCAACATGATTAGCTGTAATAATTTGCCGTCTCGGATCTTTGCTATAACCGAAGAGTAATCATTTTGAATGTAGAGCAACTGTCATGTCAATGCCCCTCTTCCTTTCCTTAGGGATTTCAATCCTCCTATTGATCACCATATTTCTACATTCCCTTTATTACTTAATGCTTTATAGTGAAATGGTCAAGAGAAGAGAAAGAAAAGGATTTATTGCAAAGGCTTGTGTTTTAGTGAGATTTTTTTGAAATAATAGTTTTTGTAAGAATGGCTAGCCAGGGTTGGTCAGTGTTTAGACTAGTTCAAACAAACGTTTTGTTTTTATGAGGTGGCGTCTTCAAATGAATACTCTGGCGCCTATTTGTGACTGATTAACTTTCCTAGTTTGCCCTTTTGGGTTTTCAGCCTAGGATTTTGCCCTTTTATCTTTTTGTCTTGGCCTTTGACCTTGACGGGCTTCTTTTAATAATAATTTCTTTTCTCAAACATTGTCGAAACACGATTTTCTTATTCGTGTCTCTAGCTAATCATTCATGTTAACTTTGGCTTCATTTTGTCTATGGCGTTTTGATTATTTTGACGCATTTTGGAACAAAATGTTTGTCTAACCATTGGTTATTTAATGGGGTATAGACATGATTAGTGAGAAAAGAAGCAGATAGTAAGAATAACATTCTTTTTTAATTCAAAGGGAAATGTGTGCCCTAAAGATGCTAGGGGGTCAGGCACACCCCGAGGAGTGATCTCTAATAGTCATTGGGTTTACATCCCTTAGAATAAGAAGAAGGACATCTGATGACTAATGCTACCCTTGATGCTAATATCCCTCCTTTTTGGAAGATCGTCTTTTTAAGGTACGGAAGGGAGACTTCCCTTTTCATCGTACGACTTGTTCTTTTGTAGGGTTGTTCTTTAAAGGGTTATTCTTAAAATCTGGTGACTCTCTTATTCCTTGAGCGTCCTTTCCAAGCCCTTGTCTGGGCTATATCCATATCTCTTCATTATATGGGCCACTTTTATATTATTAGGAAGTCTTTCCATATTTTCAAATGTCCTCTTCAGCCGCATCCATTTAAGGTATGATAGACGACTCGCTGATTCGAATGTAGTCTTTAGTTTGAACCATGATCAACTTGTCGCCTACCACGAATTTGATTTTTCGGTGGAGCGTTGAAGAAATTGCCCTAGCACCGTGAATCCAAGGTCTGCTCAATCTTCCCCTTGGATTCTTTTTTCTTTTTCTCTTCGGTTTCTTTATTTTTCCTTTGTTTTTAGGAGCATTATCTTGTAGCTCCTTGGGGGAATAAATTCTTTCGTTTCTTGTTGTGCCCCCAATGCCAGTTATATTGGAGATATCTTCATTGACAAGGAATTCTTCTGTGCATATCCACAGTACAAATTTATCCGATGTATAAGGGAAAAGACGAGGCATGAATAAGCGCAAAGGTGTTATTGCCCCTTCCCTGACATTATCAATTTGGGTATCGACATTTACTTCTTTCTTATTGTCTCCTTGTCCCAAATTGAAGGCCTTAGTTTTTTTATTATGGGGTTGTATCAATTAAGCTTCTTTTCTCCAACAATCTTTGCATGTCCGGGGAAATGGTCCCCTCCTCACTGTCTGACTCAATCCATTCGCCTTCGGCTTTCAGATCCCGCAGAGAGTTTTCAATCACAGACATGACTGTTTATATGGTCCTTATTTGGGTTTAGATTTTATTTAATTATTTTGGAATGAGAGAGAAAAGAATGAGAAGCATATGAATATTATGAAAAAATGCCTCATTGTATTGATCAAAAGAGAAATATGTACAGAGCCCTTTTAATCAAAAGACCTCGCAGCCACGGATAGAGACCGCGAGAGATGCATCAGAAGATTTTTTTTTATTTATATTTTTTTTAACCAAAAGATGCACAAAATGGGGAGCCCTAGTTAGCTGGCCTTCTCTACCCAAGCTCACTATTCTGGTTGTGATAGAGACTGATCATCCACTTTTGGAGTAGATGCATCAAAGGTAATCCACCCTGCATCTATCAGATTTTAGACCTTGTGCTTTAAGGCCACACAGTTTTCAATGGAGTGCCCTGGAGCGCCTGAATGGTAATCGCAGTTTTCATTAGGCTTGTACCATTCTGGGTAGGGTGGATTTATTTTCTTTGGAGAGACATATGCCAGGAGATGGTCCTTTATCAATTCTTGCAGCAGACTTCCATAGGAGGTTGGAATGAGAGTGAATTTCTTCTCTTGTCTGCGTGACTGCCTAGATGGTTGTGAAAAGGAAGAAGGAGTAGCAAAGTTCATGGCATTTACACTTCCCTCCTTTTTCTTGTCAAAGGGCTTCTTAAATGATGCGTGGGATTTCTTAAACTTGGGAGGGAATCGAGTATTTTCGACGAGGCGTACATCGGTTACCTCCTTTACATCAAAGTTGTGTCCCTCTAATGCCCTTAATTTTTCCTCTAGGGCAGAAATTTGTTGTTTGGAAACCTCATTGTGTAGGCATTGTTGGCGTATTAGTTCCATTAAATATGCTATCTGCTCTTTTATGTAGTTAAGCTCAATGGTGAGCATACGGTTCTGCTCCTCTAATTGCTCCATCTTTTTGACTTTTTGAGCACGAGTGAGAACAGGTAGAAGACCAGCCACTTTCTAAATGATTTGAAGATTTTTATTATTATATCTTTTTATTATGAATGATTAGTGTGAAATAGATATGCCTTAGAGAATAGCTTTGATATCTTCTCAAAAGCCTATGTTTTAAAGGTACCATACCCACCTTAGTGTGTTAACTTCCTTTTTTTTAAAAGGTTGCCAACATACCTTAGCGCACTTATCTCTTCTAGGAAGGTGATAAATGCACTTTGGTCTCTTTCACTATTGTCTAAGGATATCTAAAACATCCTAGAATGAGTGTGTTTATGCATGCACTACAAAAATATTTTTTATGACAGCAGATATTGAAAGTGGAATAACTTTTGACTGAGTTATCCGATTTGGACGCACAGCATGTCAAAACGAAGAGAAAAGGGTGAAGAATAAGGCTGCAAATTTCCAAAGGGGATTTGGCCCAGTAATTTTCCCAAAAAACGCTCCTAAGACCTATTTTTTGGAGGTTTTATTAAAATGATGTGCATGTTGCAATTATTTTCTCTCTTAGTCTTACCACTTATTGGATGATATGGTATGAATGATACGAATTTTGTCAAGAATCTTTTTATTATAAAAAGGCATTTTTATGGCTTTCATTCGTTTTTATATTTTTTATGACCCTTTATCTCTTCTGTCGGTCAACGTGGCTACTTAGCTTACAAAGAACCTGAAACCAGGCTAGCTTAACTGAAGACTGTCCGAGATAAAGTTGGTTTATCTTATCACTTTTATGATTTTTAGGGTTTTTCATTATTTTTGTTGTATGATTACCCTATGCTAATGCTTCAATACAAATGTAGCAAACGAATGCACACACAATTCATTCATCCACGAGCAGAGCCACGCTTATTAAGAGGTGGGGTTTTCCTGCAGAAATGTGCTTGGTTTAGGTGGTTCTAAACTGTTCTCACCAAGGCCAAAGGTCCCCAAGGTGCCCCCATTATAGGGACCTCTCAATCTCTCAGTCCTCGGGTCATGCACGGAACTCCGTGGCGACATCCTTAGACCAAAAGAAGAGAGTTATCACCTTGAGTTGGTGGTTTCCGACAACGGTTGTAGCCCCGTGTGCCAACAAGCCGGTCATATCTGCCACCCACTCCCTATAGGTATTCACTCTTGCCCCCGGGTATAGAGGGACTGTTGTGTGCAAGGGTTTTTGTGTGCAATTTATATTTCAAACAATTTGCAGAAAAATAATCATACAACAATTATTAAATCCATACAATAAAACATACGAAAAAGGGTAAAGGCGTAATTTCAAATCTTTACTTAGTTTGAATTTATCCGTCACTAAATGGGATCAACTCTCTAGCTTCCCCAGTGGAGTCGCCATCTGTCGCCGCCGTCCATTCCGCCGTCCAGGGACATCTCGAACGTTTATGCGAGCGGTCGCGAAAAGATGGTTTAGACTCGCGTTTTTTGTTTAAAATATGTTCATTGCTTCCGAGGTGCTCAACAACTAAACTATCCTCTAATAGAAGCAAGGTTTTCGAAAAAGGGGTTCTTTTGGAGTCGCCACCAATGTTTTAACCTTAAACATTGGAAAAGGAAAAAATGTTGATTTTAAGAAAAACCGCACTTGGCCATTATAACCAGAGTTGGGTAAGGGAGTTAGTTACGTGTGGGGAAGGTGTTAGCACCCCATAACGCCCCTTTCGGGTTCCCTATGATGGATTAATTCATTTAAGTGAAGATACAAGAAATTACGCTATTACCCTATTTTATTCGTACAATATTTAAATATGGCTATCTACATGATTTTATTTACATTTCATGTATAAAGCAATAAATAAAGCAGTAAAAAGAAGAGAATTGGAAAGAACCTCCGTAGAAAGCTTTGTATTGCAACTCTTTTACAATAGGACGCGTTTCGGCAGTCCCTCGCTCTACAACGACTCTCCTCACAAATAAACTCGACTCGACTAAAATTTTATAGAAGAATCGAATGCCGGAATATAATTCCTTAACTGATTGTTACCTCTTTAAGGCAATCAGAAAGATCATTCGAAAGAGAGAGAGAAGTAGACAAGTGCTCTGAGTTGTCTGGAGTGTGGAAAATGAGCAAATGAGCCTCCTATTTATAATTTTCGCTGCCTGGCACATTTGGGACGACCATCTGGGCTGGGACGGCCGTTTGGGTTGGGACGGCCGTCCCAATTGAATTTTTTACACAGAGCCAGCCCCCCTAGGACTTTGGACGGTCGTCCCACATTTGGGACGCGCGTCTCACTTGTCCTAGGAAGTTTGGGACGGCCGTCCCAACTTTGGGACGGCTGTCTCGACCTGTTTTGTCCAGTTTTTGTGTTCTGGGACTCCGGGAAGCTTTCCTTGCTATTTTCGGATGTTGTTTGATGCCGATGGATGTCCGTTGAAGCTTTATCTTCATATGGGAAGTCTTCTTAGCCCTTGTTGAGATGTCGGACGAACTTTATCTTCGTTGTAGGAGGTCTCCTTTGTTTTTATTAAGAAGCCGGGCGAACTTTATCTTCGTGTGAAGTTTCCCTAGCTTTTATTGAGAGGCCGGGCAAAATTAGGGGTCTACAAGCAATCATGCAGTACTAAATGAAGGAGATTTGGTACTGATGTACTACATTCACCACAAAATAAGGGTGAACTGGGTTTTTGTCATCAAGGACCACATGATCAAAGCTAAGCGGCTAATTGATTTTAGATATCCTTATGCTATATTGATTTCTAAGTTTTTAACTCATTTTGGTGTTGATTTGGAAGGTGAATCAGTTGAAACTGTTCGTCCAACAAATGAGGTCAATAATTCTGTCCTTCATAAAATGGGGTTCATTAAAATTGACGGTGAATGGATTTCCAAAGAAGAAGCAGGAAGAGAAGAAGAAATTGAAGAAGAAGAGCAAGAGGAAGATGTCAATACTGGTGTCCCGGGTACTTCTGCAGGAAGATCATCAGACCCGATGGAAGAGCAGTGTCCATTAGAAATGATTCCATATATTCCACAACCTGACCGTGGCACGCCTCTCTCACAGTTCGAAAGAACCATGCTACATCAGATGAATGAAGTCTTATTTTTTCTTATTTCTTTATCGTGTTTCTTTTCTTTTTATTTTGGGTACCTACGTGGTACTATTGGACTGTAACTAAAACACTTTATTTGATGCAGTCAAATAGGGGGAGAAGTATTTGCTTATAATTGTCACTACACACACACCACAAATCATATATGTCTCTATTCTGTTATTGAATTGTGCAGGTGCAGTGGATATTATTTGTCTCCATCAAATAGGGGGAGATTGAAGCACTTGGTGGATTTGATGAAGACATATTGAGTTGATATAGTTTAGTTTGTGGGTGTGTAGATGAATAGGTTAGAAGTTTAGAACTTAATCTCTTGATAGGCCAATAAATCTTGTGATAAGCGCCTTAAAATGATGCATCTCATTGAAATCATTTTTCTGCATGAAAAACTAACATTTAAGCATTAAAAGAACAAACTAAGTTTTTCAATCTGTTGAAAAGAAATTTCAATCTGTTAAAATCACTTAACATAAGAAGTGGTCATATATAGTCGAAATTTTCAATTGGTTGAATCGCAGAATCAACAGGTTAAAATGTCTTAATGATTTTTCATGTATTAAAAGTTTCGCATTTTCAATCTGTTGAAATGTTTTTTAATCTGTTGAAACAGAGAGACTATTTTTTCAGTCTAAGTGTTTTTCAAAACTTCAATCTGTTGAAATACTTTTCAATCTGTTAAAACAGAGAGACTATTTTTCTGACTAAGAGTCTACAGGATTTCAATCTGTTGAAAGGTTTTTTAATCGATTGAAACAGAGAGTTGTCATACTTCATTAAGCTATTTCAGTCCATTGAAAACACGAATCAATCGATTGAATGAAGTTTTAAATGAAATCAATCGATTGAAACGTCGTTTTAATTGATTGAAATACATTCTGATCGATCATAATTTGATTCTGATCGATCATAACTAGTTCTAATCGGTCATAATGCTGTTCTGATCGATCATTTGCTTCTCTGAATTAGTTTTTAACAGATCAAACGTTCTGGTACTCTCTTTTACTCTATAAATACAGATTTGATCTATCTTTTGAAATATACAATTTGAGAAAACATTTGAAAGCAATCTTTGAGCAATCATATCCAGTGACTTTCTTTGAGCATTTAGAATCTTTTCATATCATAAGGTGCTTTGATCAAGATTGTTGTTAATCAAAGAGAGAAAGTGCTTGAGTTAGAATTGCTTCGGACAATTGTACTTGATAAAGCTTCGAGTCCAAGTTTTTTCTTTTCATACTCTTGTGTAAAGTGTGGTTGTGTAGATTGGTTTTTGATCTACACTGGTTACAGTAACTGGATTTGGTTACTGGGAGGTTTCAAGAGTCTATCTTGTGGGTTTGTAAGATAGTTCTTGGGGTAGATTGGTGAGTATCTACTGGTTGTATTTTTCACTTGGTATTAGTGGAACTTGGCAGATTTGTCAAGAACTGGATGTAGCTCTGGTAAAGAGTGAACCAGTATAAATTGTTGTGTTGAATTTCTTCTTTCATCTCTTTTATTTCTTGTCTATATACTTGCTGTGATTAAAATCAAACCTACCTACACAAGAATTAAATAAAGATAATTCATTCTTCCAAGAGAAAGTAAGTTTTGCGAAAAAGTTTTCTAAAGTTCAATTCACGCCCCCTCTTGAACTCAACCATTAATTCTTTCAAACCTTGGCTAGCCGTGCTTACAAAAACCATTTTTTCAAAATAAAACAATTCTAAAACACAAGCCTTTGAATTAAATATCCTCTTCCTTCTCTTCTCTTGACCCTTACCACTACGACATTCTAGTAATTAGTAGGGAAATGTGGAGATAGTAATCAATAGGAGGATTGACATCCCCAAGGAAAGGGAGGGGCGCACTGACATGGCAAGTCGCTCTACAATCAACACAATCATTCTTCGATCATGGAAAGATCAAGACGACAAAATTGTACAACCTATCATGTCGACAAAGCACATAAACGTCAGAAGCTCATCAGAAGTAAAGGCACATTGGTTAATCCTTTTGAAAAATTAATTGAAATAGTATTGTAGGATGCATATCGCAAACATTGCATGCATATGATAGGCTCCTATCTCTCAAAAAAGAAGAGAAAGAAAAAATGACAATAAAAAAAAATAATGCCTGCTAGGAGATTCTTAGGCAAAAGTTAGGGTAGCTCGCTAGATCGAAAACCCGCAAAGGGCGGTCTAGGCAAAAGTTAGGGCATTCATAAAAAAGGAAAAAGCCCGCTAAGATATCCTAGGCAAGAATTAAGGCAGCCCGCTAGACCGAAAACCCCAAAAGGGCGATCTAGGCAAAAGATAGGGCTAAACCAAAAAATGAATAAAAGAGAGGGGTCCTTCATCATAATCATGAAAGTCCAGCAGGAGAATGCTAGTCACTTTTTCAAATGCATCGATAAAAAAAAAAGATAGATTGCATTTAAGGCATCCACACACAAGTAGTTGCACAAAATGACTTTGTCAAGATAAAAAATGAAAGAAATAAAAATCACTTCAGATAAATAACAAAAAAAAAACTGTAGACCCCAAATCTTGCCCGGCCTCCAAATAAAGTCAGAAGACCCCCTATTTGAAGACGGTCGAAGCCTAACAAGCCACTAGGATAGACTATTAGGCCCCCGTACTAAGATAGGAGGCTTTTCTGGCCCGAAAAATAAAGTTTCTCGCCCTGAAGGGACGAGACCGCCGTTTGGAAGGACCAGACCGCCGTCTCGCCTCATGCCAGGGACGAGACCGCCGTCTCGCTTGTCCAGACGGCGGTCTCGACCCCCTGCCATGGTCAAGACGGCGGTCTGGATTGTCCAGACGGCGGTCTCGACCCTGTCAGACGAAACGGCAGTCTCGACCTGTCAGGCGCGAAAAACTATAAATAGGGGCTCTCCCCCCCTCATTTCAACACAGAAAAACACAATTCCTCCTCCTTCTCTCTAGATTTTCTCTCTCTAGAACCCCTCCGAAGCATTTCCGGAGTTTCTGAGTGTCTTTAGGAGAATTTTGAGCGTTCTAAATCTTCTTTAGAATCCCTCCGAGGCATTTCCGGAGTTTCTGAGCGTTGTAGAGTGAATGACTGCCACAAAGCACCCTCTTTCAAAGAATATAAGAAAGCTTGCTTCGAAGGTTCATAAACCTCTTTATTTACTTTACCGCTTCCATTTAAATTATGCAATAGACGCTAGGGCCATGTAGTCATAATCTTTAAATACCGCACAATAAAAGGGTAAAAGCGCAATTTTCCAGTTTAATTATTTATCCAAAGTAACCGGCCTATCATAGGGAACCCGAAAGGGGCGTCGTAAAGGAACTAACACTTCCTTTACACGTAACTAACTCCCTTACCCAACTCTGGTTCTAATGACCAAAGTTGGTTTTCGAAAACCAACGCCTTTTTAAACTCCTTTTCCGATGTTTCCGGTAAAAACATCGGTGGCGACTCCACGAACCCTTCAAAACCCGTTCTTGGGTTAGCCCGATTATCGGACAACCCAAGAACACTTTTCAAAAACCTCGTCTCTAGGTTAGCCCGGTTATCGGACAACCTAAGGACGTTGTAACCACCCATAAAAAACGCGAAAGCAAGAGGGTCGAAAAAACCATCGCGTCGCTCCGACCGCCTCTTTTTGACGGCGGCGACAAAAACCAAAAGACATTCATGCATATAAGGAGACTAGCTCCATGATTGTGATTGAAAACAGGATCACCGAGACCGAGTCTCCAAAATAAAGCCTTCAAAAAAATAGAGCAAGTCTTCAATCAAGCGACTCAGCAGAATAAAAGCTTCTGAAAATCAAGAGCTCTAGGTACCATCCTTCTACCCAGAAAAGAAGGCACAAGAAAGTAATAAGTCTCCAAATATTGCTCTCCCTCAGGAAAGAAGAGCGAGTTGTCGTAAGAAGCTTCCAGAAGCCAAAGCTCCAATCATCACCCAATAAAAGAGGGCACAATAATCATACATCATAAAAGAAAAGCCGACGGAAAGGCTTAGTCATCCCCAAGAGGATCCTTGCCTACTCCAGAGGCAACACAAAAATACTCCTCATGGCTCAGCATCGCCATCACATGAGTCATCGAGCACACTCACCCAAAGTCTCCTCCAAGTTCCCCAATGGAGAATAAAGGCTTCAAGAGCCCATCATCATCAACAGTCAAAAGAGTCCAATCTTCATACCAACAAGGGCTCAACAAAAAAAAGGAAAAAAGAAGAAAACTCTTGCATCCCCAGAGGATGTCCAAAAGAAAAGGCCGAATAAAAGTCCAAAAGAATCAGAAATTCCCATCCTCTAGTGGAATAAGAGCTTCACAAGTTTAGCTCGCATCAACATCAATCAAGGAGCCAAGACTCCATCCCTAGAAAAGAAAAATCAGATCCCTAGGGAGTCAACTAATTCCCTGGTGGATCACCAAAGAAAGAAAACTCCATCCCTAATAGACCTCCCAAAAAGAAGGAAAAAACCAGCGTAATAAAAAGAGACTAAAAAGTAAAAAGGCTTACGCATTATCCCGAAAAAGCCAAATTTCAAATCGTGAAAAAAAAAGAGATAAATCGCGGAAAAAGGCGAAATCAAATGAAAATCCTTGCTCCCTAAGTGGGTCACCTCAGAAAAAGAAAAAATCAACAAAAAAAAAGAAGGAATTGGAAATTCCATTCCTTCAAAGAGCACCACAAAGGCCAGCTCGCACCCACATCAATTAAGGAGCCAAGATTCCATTCCCCCAAAGGGGCTACCAAAATCTGACCCCTAGGAAGTAAACCAATTCCCCGGTGGATCAATAAAAAAGAAAGATCATCCCAGTGAGTCTACTGCAAAGGAAAAACCTCAGATTCATCCTCAGAATGTCATTTGCCTACACATAGGCAAGACCTGGCAAGAAAGAGCCAGCATCCCCATAGGGGAATATCAGCCTAGTCAGAGGCAAAACAAATGCAGCCAAAAGTCTTCACTTCCGATGAAGCATCTGCCTACTCAGAGGCATTACTAGAAACTCAATGGAGTATCTGCCTGCTCAGAGGCACCATCAAAATCAACAAATTTTCAATGGATATCCGCCTACTCAAGAGGTGTCACCAAGATCAGCAAATCCCTAAAGGATTTCTGCCTACCTAAGAGGTACTCATAAAAAATCCCCGACAACCAACAAAGTCGGATGACCACCACCAAAAAAATCAAAATCAAAGAATCCCCAGCAACCAGCAAGCTGGATGAACACCAACAAAGTCCCCGACACAGACCAAACGACCACTCAGAAAAAACAAAAGACCAAGAAAGCACTTCTCAACGCTCGGCGCATGAGCCACCTGAGCAGTAAGCCGCCGCCACCACCAGTCCTACGCAGTGGACTGTACTAGCCTGATAGGGGGTTCATACCTATCAACCTACGCACGCAAGTGCGCCTGACCGGCGCATGGGCCACCTGAATAGTAAGCCACCACTACCACTAGTCCTACGCAGTGGACTGTACCAGCCTGATAGGGGGTTCATACCTATCAACCTGCGCACGCGATGCGCCTGATCTGCGCTCGAGCCGGATCAATAAGTCGCAACTACCAGCCTGATGGGGGGTTCATACCCATCCAGTTCGACACACAGCGGACTGCAACTACCAGCCTGATGGGGGGTTCATACCCATCAACCGAAGGATCGGCTACCGTCAGAAGGAGTATCCTGAGGTTCTACCATGTGTCCACCGAAGGGATCGACTACCGTCAGAAGGAGTATCCCAGAAGTGCACGAATACAAGTTTTCCCCAGAAGATCAACCGCCGCGAGACAGAACATCCGAAGGGTAACCGGGCAAGAGGGTCAACTCCTTTACCTTCCTGTCGATCTGTCTGGCACAACAGGCCAACAACCGACTAGTCAGGTAAAGGGGGGGGGCAGCTGTAGAACCCAAATCTTGCCCGGTCTCACAATAAAGATCAGAAGACCTCCTTTTCAAAGATGGGCGAAGCCTAAAAAGCCACTAGGAGAGACTATTAGGCCCCATACTAGGATAGGAGGGATTTTTGGCACAAAAATAAGGATTTTCGCCTTTTGGGGTCGAGACCGCCGTCTCAAATTCGAGACCGCCGTCTCGCCTAGCGCAAGTGGCGAGACGGCCGTCTCGTTTGGCGAGACGGCCGTTTCGCCACCTGCGAAAGGTGAGACCGCCATCTCGCCATTCCTGCAAGGCGAGATGACCGTCTGGAATGTCGAGACAGCCGTCTCGACCTTGTCAGACGAGACGGCCGTCTCAACCTGATAGGCGCGAATCCCTATAAATAGGGCCTCCATTCCCCTCATTTCACACAGCTTTTCTCACTCTCTCTCTAGTCACATCAATAGTTTCTCTCTCTAGAATCCCTCCGACACATTTCCGGAGCTTCTGAGTGTCTTTAGAGATTTTTTTCAGAGCGTTTTTGAGAGGTCCCAACGCTGTATAGAGTGAAGGGCTGTCGCAAAGCACCCTATTTACAAAAAGAATTAATAGAAAGCTTGCTTCGGAGGTCTATACTCTCTTTCTCTATCTTTTACTGCTTTATTTAAATTATGCAATAGACATTAGGGCCATGTAGTCATAATCTTTAAATTCCGCAAAATAAAAGCGTAAAAGCGTATTTTTCCGGTTTATTTATTAACAGAATAGCTGGCCTATCATAGGGAACCCGGAAGGGGCGTCGTAAAGGAACTAACACTTCCTTTACGCGTAACTAACTCCCTTACCCAACTCTGGTTCTAATGACCAAAGTTGGTTTTTTGAAAACCAACGCATTTTAAACTCCTTTTCCGATGTTTTCGGTAAAAACATCAGTGGCGACTCCAGAGAACCCTCAAAAACTAGCTCTTGGATTAGCCCGGTTATCGGACAATTCAAGAGCACCCTTTCGAAAACCTCGCCCCTAGGTTCAGCCCGGTTATCGGACAACCTAAAGGCGTTGTAACCACCAATAAAAAACATGAAAATCAAGAGAGTCAGAAACCATCGCGTCGCTCTGACCGCCCTCGTTTTGACGGCAGCGACAAGGATCATGAAATAGAGTGCCTCAAGGACCAATGTGTTGATTCTAATGAGCAAGCTATCCGAGCATCTAAAGTTGCTAGAACCAGCTCAGATAGCCAACTTCAAGAAATAACCGCCAAATCGGCACGCCTTGAGGCCGAATGTGCAAAACAGGATCAGAGAAACAAGGATTTGCTACAAGACCTCACAAAGACTCGGTCAAAAATATGCCAAGATCGAGAGGCCAACCAGAGGCTTAGCAAAAGTCTCACTGAGATACGCTGCAAAGAAAGAGATGAGCTAGCTCAGTATGATCAAGTACTGTGAGAAAAGGACCGAGCCCTTGCAAAGCTCGACGAGCTGCAAGCCCTGGTCGTCCATCAAGAAGCGAAGATCAAAGAGGCTCAAAAGTACAGTGAAGATATGAGCCAGGCGGTCCAGAAGCAAACCGAAACACTCGCTCATCACGTCTGGGAAGCCAAAAGGGAATTACATAGAGATCAAGACCCGCCTGTGGGTTTCTTTAGGCTTTTCCGTTTCTGTCAAAAGTTGTTTCGTAGTATGGAATAGGGGAATGTACACTTTCTACGAGTAAATAAAATTTCTTTATTCAACAATTGTCCACTTGCATGCATAGCATTCATTTGCATATTTAATTTTTCCTCCTTCATTTTTAATAAACAAGATAATAAAAAGGAAGGATTAACTAACACGTTTGCCAAATCAGAAGTGAAAGTGATGAAGATCTTATTGGAATACTTGGCAAAGATCTTGTTGATTTGATGAAGTCAAAGGCAACTTTGTGGCAGTCAAAAGTCACTTAGATAAAAGAGTAGAGGGATTAGTGTGTCTGCAACTCTGCTTAGGTATAATCATTTTTATCCTTTCTGCTGCATGAGGTTTCTTCACTTAAAAGATTTTGCAAAATGCCTCTAAAAACGTTTAAATAGTTAAAAACAAAGCATTTTGACAAAAGGATTTTTAAACAACTATTTTAACTGATAGTATATGTGGTTTATCAAGTAAAATGTTCTTCACACTTCTATAACAGGTTTTCAACTGATATAACTTCAAAATAACCGATTATTTTCATTAAAAGAAGTGTTGAAAACTTTCTGTCAGTATTTTAATAGATACAGTTTCGAAATAACCGATTAAAATCACTTAAAATGTTCAGAGAAGTGTTCTTGCAGTATTTTAATCGATATAAATTTAAAACAATCGATTAAAACCACTTAGAGTTCAGCATGACCGATCAGAATGCGTTTATAACCGATCAGAATCAGATATGATCGATCAGAATTGAGTTATGACCGATCAGAATTATTTTAATCGATTAAAACACGTTTCAATCGATTAAAACAACTTAAGGAAATTTCTACACAGTGTTTTAATCGATTAAAACTTATTTTTATCAGTTAAAATCACTTGGAAAAGTTTACAAGAAAGTTTTGCAGTATTTTAATCGATTGAAACACGAAACAATCGATTAAATCAAATTAGAAGATTTTTTGTAAAGAGTTTTAATTGATATAAACATTGGCGTATCAGTTAAAACAAATCTGGAAAATAATCAAGAACGTTTTAATGGATTAAAAGAAGTTTTAACAGATTAAAACAAGGCTTTTAACAGATTAAAAGATTATTTTAACAGATTAATTAAACCAGCAGTTTTGAAAATCTTCTATATAAACAGAGTTGCTTGATCATTTTATATACATCTTTTACACATCTTTTAGCAATCAATCAAGCAAGCTTTAGTACTACTTTCAAGAAAGATTCGCACTAGCTTTTGTGAAGTTCTTTGAAATCATTTCTTGAGGCAAATAACATTCTTTTAAAGAAGAAACACATACTGCAGAATTGCATAAAACTGGTTTGAGCATTCTAGTTTCTTCTTTTCGTTTCTTTTCATTCTTTACTCGTATTGTTGGTGCCTGGAATTGTGGGCACTTGGTTTCTCTGCAGTCTGGAATTTGGTTATAGAGGTTGTCAAGAACTGGAATTTGGTTCTTGGTGAAAGGTTAGGTGCGTGAACTGGAATTGAGGTTCTTGTGGTAGATTGAGTGTAAGGTTAAGGTTGTAATCTAGAAACATTCAATCTAGTGAAACCCAGCTGGAATTTGGCTGGAGACTGGACGTAGCTCTGGGATTGGGTGAACCAGTATAAATCTTGGTGATATCTTTCTAAACCTTTCTCCTCTTTAATTCTATTGCTGCATTTATTTTTGATTGCTTGCTGAGTGATTCAAGAACATATCTGAAATCTTAATTTTTGAAATAGATAATCTGTTAATTGAGAAAATATTTCAAAGATCAATTCACCCCCCTCTTGATCTCAGCCTACAATTCTAACAAGAAGAATGGAGAAAAAACCGCTTTTAATCAAGCTCTCCCCAATGGTTGATCCACCACAAGAGGATAATAAGCATTGGTCGTTGGTTCTCAAAATCAATAAGGAAGAGGGGGCAAGGACGCCCGTGCGACTATTTATGCCTCGTCCTTTCCCCTAGGAATCGAATAAAGATGTACCGTGGAGATATGGGAAATCTTCACCAATAAAGGAGGATATCTCCAATATAACCGGCATTGGGGGCATGACCAGAAGTGGAAGGATCTAATCTCCCAAGGAGTTACAAGAAGATTGCCCCAAGAATAAAGGAAAAAATAAACAGACCGAAGAAAGAGAAAACAAAGAATCCAAGGAGGAGACCGACGGATTACTCCAATTCATAAGGCAAAGCGAGTATTCCATTATTGACCAGCTCAATCATACACCTGCAAAGATAACTCTGTTATCTCTGATGATGAGCTCAGAACCGCATAGAAACGCCCTGATGAAGGTCTTGAGCGAAGCGCATGTACCTCACAGTATATCCCAAGAAAAAGTTGAGAGGATCGTCGGTCACATTACGACAAGCAATCACCTCACCTTTACAGAAGAAGAACTCCCCCTTGAGGGGTCAAGCCACAACAAGCCCTTGCACATTTCTGTCAAGTGCAAGGAGTACCTCATCGCCAAAGTTCTTGTGGATAACAGGTCATCCTTGAACGTGATGCCCAAGTGCACACTAGACAAGTTGACTATTCAAGGAACCCGTCTACGCCCAAGCAGCACTATCGTTCGAGCCTTCGACAGATCCAAGCGAGAAGTAGTGGGAGAAGTCAATCTGCCAATCCAAGTCGAACCCACTATCTTCAACGTCGATTTCCATGTAATGGACATTACTTCGGCATATAGTTGTCTCCTCGGCAGGCCTTGGATTCATGACGCTAAGGCAATATCTTCAACGCTCCACCAGAAAGTCAAGTTTATAGTGGACGACAAACTGGTCACGGTCCAAGCAGAAGATGATATCCTGATCAGTGGACCGTCTACCCAACCTTATGTGGATGCGGCTGAAGAGGCCCTTGAAACATCTTTTCAAGCACTTGAAATTGCCAGTATAGAAAGACTTCCCAATAATACGAAGGTAGCCCCATGATGATGAAGCACAATTATCATCGTGGCCAAGGACTGGGGGCAGATTCCCAAGGGATGAGGGAACCCCCATAATTCAAGGATAACCCCTTTAAGTATGACCTAGGATATGACCCTACAAAGGGCCGAGCAGAAAGAAGAAAAGGGAAGTCTCCCCTCCGCACACTCAGGTAGATATTCCGAAGAAGAGGGATGCAAGCGTCAAGAGCTACCCTAGTCATTAAGAGATCTTTTTCTTTGATTAAGGGATGTAAACCCAGTGATTGTTAGAGATTATCCCCTGGGGCTAGCCCGACCCCTGGGCATTTTTGGGCACATATTCCCTTACTAATTAATAAAAAATACATTTCTTACTATCTGTTTCTCTTCTTGCTACTTCATGTCTAGACCTCATAATAACCTTGTCTAAACAAACAAAAGGAAGAATAAAAGCATGTCCAAATAATCAAAATATGCCACTGCCATAATAATCAAGTTGGTTGATTAGAAGCACGAAATAAGGTTTTACCTCACCATAAATAAAGCCGTGTTTCGCCAATATTGTGTAAAAAAAAAAAAAAAAGAGAAAAAAAAAGCTCATAGAAGCCAAAGGCCAAAAGAAAAGGGCAAAATACTCGGTAGGAAACCCACTAAGGGGGCTACGCAAAGAATAGGGTCAACCCGTTAGGATACCCGAACAAAAATAAAGGGTAGCCTAGGCAAAAGTTAGGGTTACAAAATAAGGTCCGATAGGATTCCCGAAAACAGAAAAGAAAAAGGAAGGAACCTAGACAAAAGATAGGACCAAAACACGATATCCCAGCCCGAAAACCCGAAAGGCGATCTGGGGAAATCAACTAGCTAAGAGAGGCGATGAATATAGGTCAAGACGCAAAGAAAAATGTTTGCTTAGACAAAAGCTTAAAAACTCAGGCCTAACCTTAGCCAAGCCATTTTTACAAAAGCTTTTCTGAATAAAATCAACCGTCTAAAACACAAGCCGTTGAATTCATCCTTTACTTCTTTTCTCTTGACCCTCACAACATTATTCTAACAATTAGTTTGGGAAGATGGAGGCGTATAATCAACAAGAGGATTGAAATCCCTAAAGCGAAGGAAAAGGAGTACCAATATGACAAAATGTGCTCTCCAAAAAAGAAGAAGAGAAAATAATTCTTTGGTCACATTAAGTCCGGAACGGTACAACCAAATACAGCTAAGAAGCAATCATCGGAGGGCCCCTGTCTATAAGACACACCAGTTAATCCTTCTGAAAACGCTAACAAAAATAACATTATAGGACATCAAACATGAAAACATTGCATGTATAAAATGTTTTTGAACAAGGTCCTATTCTTCATAAAAAAAAATCATCTAAAATTCGAGACCGCCGTTTCGTCTTCTTAGATCGCTGTCTCAACCCACGCAAAATCGAGACCGCCTTCCAGCTTGGCGAGAAGGCCGTTTCGCCAAAAGCCAAAAGTGAGACCACCGTCTCGAAGTTCCAGACGGCGGTCCTAAGTCCCGCAAATTTGAGATGGCGGTCCCAAAATCCCAGAGACGGTCTTGACCCAAAATGAAAATCTATAAATAGGGGCCTTGGGGGGTTGGTTTGAGGCACTCCTTTCTACATTCCCACATACATTTCTTCCACTTTTGAGCACTTTCTCATCAAGATGCATAGAGGCGAGTCTTCTAGAAAGAGGGGAAGGGGTTCTGGCCCAAGTGCTTTTGCGGTCCCAATCCCATCGGACCCGACCTGGCTCTCACCCTAACATCATACCCGTTTAAAGCATATCTAGGGTTATGCATGCCCATGCTGAAGCTGGACTTCCACATCCTCGCCGAGTTCGGATGGGAGGATGACGTACGGGCGTACTTCGACAACATCGGGTGGGGCTTCCTCCTCCAGTCTCCCCCCACCTACGTCTACTCGCAGGCAGTGATGGAGTTCCTTGCCTCCATCACATACTTTGAGCTCCCCACGATGATACCAGGCCTCCTGCCGATCAAGATAGTGTCTTACTACATGAACGGGTTGTTGAACATACAAGGACTTGATGTTGAACTTACATGGACATGAAGCTTGTTGATTTTGATGTTGTGTAATAACTCTGTTTTGATGAGTTTGAGTCTGTAATATTAGAGTCTAAGATAGCCGGTACATAATCTACTCTTTAGAAGCTTCAAAAACTCATATTTATCAAAAACCTCGGGTTTAATTGATTAAATCATCAGATAATCGATTATTACAGTGAGAAAAACCATTTTTTGTATATGTTAATTGTAATAATCGATTAACACACCTGTTAATCGATTAACAGGCCAGTTAATCGATTAAAACAGAGAGTTTTGGGGTTCTGTTGATTTTGGCTCTGTAATAATCGATTAACACTTCATTTAATTGATTATTTCAGTCAGATTTTGATTTTCAACTTCAACTTAAACCTGCTTTCGAAAACCCTAATCCCAATACTCCAAGTTCCAAAAATCCCCAATTCCCAAACCCTAATTCATCTACTTAAGGTTCTCTAAGTCTCTCAGAAAATTGAACAACCTTTTTCAAACAAAAGTTAAGTGCTGTGAGTGCCAGAGAACTGTTTGTTGGAGGAAAAAAGGGCTTTTGGAACCTGGTGTGGGCTAGAAGCGGTAAGAATCACTAAGTGGAGTTCTTAGTGGATTGTGTGTTGTGCCGTCTCTAGGGAAAGCTGTTCTTCATCTCTTGTGGATTTCAAGAGAGGTGTTTTGTTTACTTTGTCTTGTCAATTGTTATCTGTTTGTGACAACTTTGATTATAGTGACAACGTTAATCCTCTGTTTGAGTGATTAGCAACTGGACGCAGGGTCTTTTGATCCGAACCAGTATAAATCTCCTGTGTAAGACTCTATCTCTACTCTATTTATGTTTACACATTATTTTAATCGGTAAAATTTGGAGAAAATTTTTAAAACCTAATTTTTGTTAAGAAACCAATTCACCCCCCCTCAGTTTTTGTCCGACCACGCGAACATTCCGCTGCGTGATTCTAACAAGTGATATCAGAGCTTGCTTTGATAGTCATTCAAACTTTTCGAAGATGGCCGGACAAAATCAAACTTTTGCCAAAGGTGCGTCTATCAACAGACCCCCACTTTTTGTGGGTCAAAATTATCCTTTCTGGAAAGTAAGAATGCAAATCTTTTTAGAGTCTGTTGATAGAGGCGTTTGAGACGCTATTTTAAATGGTCCCTATATTCCTAAAGTTACTGAGAACGGTGTAGACGTTCCTAAACCTTTTTCTAGATGGAAAACAAAGGAAAATAGAAAAGCACAATTTGACTTTAGGGCTAGAAATATTATTTCATCTGCTTTAACCCTTGACGAATTTTACAGGATCTCTGTTTGTAAAAGTGCTCAGGAAATGTGGGAAATGCTAAGAGTGACCCACGAAGGTACCGATGACGTTAAGAGAGCACGGAAAAATTCCCTAATCCAAGAATACGAGATGTTCCGGATGCAACAAGGCGAAACGATATTTGACGTTCAAAAGAGTTTCACTCATATTGTGAACCATCTCACCGGATTAGGTAAAATCTTTGACGTTGATGAATTGAATGTTAAAATCTTAAAATCTTTGGATAAGAAATGGCAACTTAAGGTGACGGCCATCTCGGAGTCACAAAACCTTGCCACAATGTCTATGGCGGTGCTCTTTGGAAAACTAAGAGAGCATGCGCTAGAGCTTGGAAGGCTAAATGAAGAAGAAGGACAATATCAAAAGAAGAACTTAGCCTTCAAAACCGAAATTTCCAAAGGTAAAAATAAAAAGGAAGAAGAAGACTCAGAGAACGAAGAAGAAGAATTGAGTCTTATGATAAAGAAGTTCACAAAATTCATGAAAGCCAAAGGAAGGCATCCATTCAAAGGTAAGGAAAAGGTAAGAGAAAGTACTTCCGTAAATATAAAATGTTATGGTTATGGTGAAGCAGGACATATGAAGACCGAATGTCCAAACAAGAAAAACGAAGAAATCAAAGGCAAAAAGTTCTTTAAGAAGAAAGCCTACATTGCTTGGGACAACAGTGATTCAAGTTCGGAATCAAGTGACTCGGAAGTTGAAGCCAATATTTGCTTAATGGCAAATGACAACATATCTTCCAACTTTGAGGTAAGTGATTCCGACTCATCTTCTAGTGATGATGAAAATAACCTTGATGAACTGCAAAATGCATATAATGAATTGTTTAGTGCTTTTAAGGACTTGAAAATGAATATAAAGTTGTGAAAAAGAGTTTAAGTAGATCCGAAAAGGAGGTTGAATCATTAAAAACGAAAATCACATGCTTAGAGGAAAAAGAAATCTTAGAAACGAAAATTGTATGTTTAGATGAGAATGATGATAAAAACTTAGCATGTGCATCTTGTAAAGAGTATGAATATGACATAGATATCCTTAACCATTTGCTAGACAAAGCCGAAAAGGAGATAAGTGATTTTAAGAAGGATAAAATTGTTTTAGCTCAAAATAGTGAAAATTATCAAGTTCCTTTGAAAAAGCCTAAAAAGAAAAATAAAAGAGTATGGGTAGAAAAAGGAACTAGGACATCTATTGTTAGAAATGCATCTTATTCTAAAGCTACATCTAAAGCATGTTTTTACTGTATGAAACAAGGTCACACTTCAAATAAATGTAAAATAAAACATTTTGGTGTTCCTAAAGGTAAATACATTTGGGTTCCTATTGTTAAATAATTTGTTTGTCTCTAACCCCAAGGACCCAAAAGTTATGGGGATCTAAGTTTACTATGTTCTTGTTTTGTAAGAAACTTCCAAATCAAAGAAGTCTATGTGGTATCTTGATAATGGATGCTCAAAGCATATGACCGGTGATAAAACGAAATTTGTGATTTTCAAAGCTAAAGAACAAGGATATGTAACTTACGGGGATAACAACAAAGGGGAAATTCTTGGAATTGGAAATATAGGTGGTGCAAACACTTTGGAGATTAAGGATGTGCTTCTTGTTGATGGACTAAAGCATAATCTCCTTAGCATAAGTCAACTATGTGACAAAGGATTTAAGGTAATCTTTGAAAGTAAATTTTGCACCATACATTTGATAGATTCCGAAAATATAGAATTAAAAGGCATTAGGCATAATAACATATACTTGATTGATTTGGATTGTTTACATGATTCTAGCATAACATGTTTAGTTGCTAAGGAAGAGAACCCTTGGTTATGGCATAAGAGAGCAACTCACATAAATATGCATCATTTGAATAAATTGATATCAAAAGACTTAGTTGTTGGCTTGCCTAAGTTAAAGTTTGAAAAAGATAGGTTATGTGATGCATGTCAAAAAGGTAAACAAGTAAAATCATCATTTAAATCAAAGAATGTTATTTCCACTTCAAAACCCCTAGAATTATTACATTTAGAATTATTTGGTCCTTCTAGGATAAAAAGCTTTGGTGGAAATTATTATGGTTTTGTGATTGTTGATGATTACTCTATATATACTTGAACATTTTTCCTAATAATGAAAAGTGAAGCTTTTAAGGTCTTTAGAAAGTTTTCAAAGCAAATACAAAATGAGAAAGACTTAAGAATTAAAGTTTTAAGAAGTGACCATGGTGGTGAGTTTTAAAATGAAAAGTTTGAAAGTTATTGTGAAGAAAATGGAATATTACATAACTTTTCTGCTCCCAGGACTCCCCAACAAAATGGTGTAGTTGAAAGGAAAAATAGGTCACTAGAAGAACTTGCTAGAACAATGTTAAATGAATCAAATGTTCCTAAATATTTTTGGGCGGATGCAATTAGTACTGCTTGTTACGTTTTAAATAGAATGCTCATTAGGTCAATTATAAAATCAACTCCCTATGAATATTTAAATGGTAGAAAGCCTAATGTTGCTCATTTAAAAATATTTGGATGTAAGTGCTTTGTGTTAAATAATGGAAAGGACAACTTAGGAAAATTTGACTCAAAAGCCGATGAGGGTATTTTCTTAGGTTATTCATTAACTAGCAAGACTTACAGGGTGTTTAATAGAAGAACCTTAAATATTGAAGAATCTATTCATGTTACTTTTGATGAAATTGTAGACCTTGGGGGAGATCCTCTTGAGTCAAATAAAGAACTTGCAGGTGATGATGAGTACATAAGAGAGGCTTTTGATGAATTGTTGTAGACCCCAAATCTTGCCCGACCTCACAATAAAGATCAGAAGACCTCCTTTTCGAAGATGGACGAAGCCTAAAAAAGCCACTAGGAGAGACTATTAGGCCCCATACTAGGATAGGAGGGTTTTTTGGCACAAAAATAAGGATTTTCGCCTTTTAAGGTCAAGACCGCCGTCTTGCCTCGCACAAGTGGCGAGATCGCCGTCTCGTTTGTCAAGACGGCCGTCTCGGTATTCTTGCAAGGCGAGACGGCCGTCTGGAATGTCGAGACGGCCGTCTTGACCTTGTTAGACGAGACAGCCGTCTCGACCTGACAGGCGCGAATCCCTATAAATAGGGCCTCCATTCCCCTCATTCCACACGCCTCTCTCATTCTCTCTCTAGTCACATCACTAGTTTCTCTCTCTAGAATCCCTCCGACGCATTTCCGGAGCTTCTGAGTGTCTATAGAAGTTTTTATAGCGTTTTTGAGAGGTTCCAACGCTGTGTAGAGTGAAGGGCTGCCACAAAGCACCCTATTTTCAAGGAAATTAATAGAAAAGCTTGCTTCGGAGGTTTCCTCTCTCTCTCTCTCTCTCTATATATATATATATCTTTTACTGCTTTATTTAAATTACGCAATAGACGTTAGGGCCATGTAGTCATAATCTTTAAATTCTGCAAAATAAAAGGGGTAAAAGCATATTTTCATCAAGTTTATTTATTTTAAAATAGTTGGCCTATATAGGGAACCCGAAAGGGGCATCGTAAGGGAACTAATACTTCCCTTACACGTAACTA
Organism: Sphenostylis stenocarpa; assembly: GCA_963425845.1. NCBI lineage: Eukaryota > Viridiplantae > Streptophyta > Magnoliopsida > Fabales > Fabaceae > Sphenostylis > Sphenostylis stenocarpa. The sequence goes on from OY731398.1 coordinate 20,622,174, forward strand.
ACTCCCTTACCCAACTCTGGTTCTAACGACCAAAGTTGGTTTTTCGAAAAACCAACACCTTCTTAAACTCCTTTTCCGATGTTTCCGGTAAAAACATCGGTGGCGACTCCACAGAACCCTTAAAAATTAGCTCTTGGGTTAGCCCGATTATCGGACAATCCAAGGGCGCCTTTTCAAAAACCTCGCCTCTAGGTTCAGCCCGGTTATCGGACAACCTAAAGGCGTTGTAACCACACCAAAATGCGAAAATCAAGAGAAGTCAAAACCATCGCGTCGCTCCGACCGCCCTCGTTTTGACGGCGGCGACAATTGTATTTGGAAGAAAATGAGCCTTCTCAAACACCTGAATTAGCAAAAGAATGGCAATCACCAAGAGGACTCTCATTGGACAATATCATTGGTGATATCTCAAAAGGGGTAAGAACTAGAAATATGACTAATTTCTGCATGTCTGTAGGTTTTGTTATCACAGATAGAACCCAAAAATGTTGAGGAAGCGCTTAAAGATGACCAATGGTGCATAGCTATGCAAGAGAACTTAACCAATTTGAAAGGAATCAAGTCTGGGAATTAATCCCAAGAGAAGAATCACATCAAGTAATTGGAACCAAATGGGTGTTTAGAAATAAACTTGATGAAGATGGAAACATAACAAAAAATAAAGCCAGACTTGTTGTCAAAGGCTATTGTCAAGAGGAAGGTATTGATTATGATGAAACTTATGCTCCTGTTGCCAGGTTAGAGGCTATACGCCTACTTCTTGCTTATGCATCTTTGATGAAATTTAAATTATATCAAATGGATGTTAAAAGTGCATTTTTAAATGGTTTTATTAAAGAAGAAGTATATATAGAGCAACCCCCTGGATTTGAAGATTTTAGTTATCCTAATCATATTTTTAAATTAAAGAAAGCATTATATGGGTTGAAACAAGCTCCTAGATCTTGGTATGAAAGACTAAGTAGTTTTCTAACTTCAAATTATTTTTCTAGAGGAAAAATTGATTCTACTTTGTTTATAAAGGAAGTAAAAGAACATATCTTATTGGTCCAGGTATATGTTGATGATATTATTTTTGGATCAACTGATAATTCGTTGTGTGTAGAATTTGCTAAGATAATGCAGGGAGAGTTTGAAATGTCTATGATGGGAGAATTAACATTCTTCCTTGGACTTCAAATCAAGCAACTTAAAGATGGTATTTTTGTCTCTCAAACCAAATACTGCAAAGAGATACTTAAAAATTTTGGAATGGACACTTCAAAGGAAGCTAACACACCCATTGGAACTTCATGCTATTTAGACAAGGATGAATCAGGTTTGGAAATTAATCAATCTATGTATAGAGGTATGATAGGTTCACTGTTATACTTAACTGCAAGTAGACCTGATATTATGTATTCTATCTGTGTGTGTGCTAGATTTCAGGCATGTCCAAAAGAATCTCACCTAACTGCAGTAAAACGTATTTTAAAATATTTAAAAGGAACTACTGGTTTTGGTTTATGGTATCCATCCAAAGCTTGTACTAGTTTAATAGGATATGCTGATGCTGATTATGGTGGATGCAAAATAGATAGAAAGAGTACTAGTGGGACATGTCATTTGTTAGGTTCATCTTTAGTATCTTGGCATTCTAAGAAACAAGCATGTGTTGCTTTATCCACCACTGTAGCTGAATATATTGCAGCTGGTAATTGTTGTGCTCAAATTTTGTGGATGAAACAATAGCTAGAAGATTAAAGTATATTTCTAAATGACATTCCTTTTATGTGTGATAATACAAGTGCAATCAATCTTACTAAAAATCCAGTAATGCACTCTAGAACTAAGCATATTGAGATTAAACATCACTTCTTAAGAGATCATATTAGCAAAGGAAACTGTAAAATTGAATATGTTGATACAAAGCATCAATTAGCGGATATTTTTACTAAGCCTCTTCCCAAGGATAGATTCTATGATCTTAGAAGAGACTTAGGAATATTAGAAATAACTTAAACTCTGCTTAGTTAATCAGTTTTTGCATGTTTGTAATGACGTTTCATTTATGAAATAAAATTTGTATTCTTTTATTACTTTGTTTGAGGGGGAGTTATCTCCAAGTTATGCATATGTTGAGGGGGAGCTCTTAATTTTTTGATTATAATCAAAACAGGAGGAGAAATATTTAAAGCCTCTTATGATTGAATTTAAATATTATCTGGTATGTTTAATGTGTTTGTTAGTATGACAGATAAAACAAGTTATTACAAGGCTTTAAAAGAAAATTTTGATCATCATAAAAAAGGGGGAGATTGTTGAACATACAAGGACTTGATGTTGAACTTACATGGACATGAAACTTGTTGATTTTGATGATGATTCAAGAACAAAGAACTAAGAGAGTTGAAGACTTGTATTGTTGTGTAATAACTCTGTTTTGATGAGTTTGAGTCTGTAATATTAGAGTCTAAGATAGCCGATACATAATCTACTCTTTAGAAGCTTCAAAAACTCATATTTATCAAAAAACCTCGGGTTTAATCAATTATATCATCAGATAATCGATTATTATAGTAAGAAAAACCATTTTCTGTATCTGTTCACTGTAATAATCGATTAACACACCTGTTCATCGATTAACAGGCCAGTTAATCGATTAACAAGCCAGTTAATCGATTAAAATAGAGAGTTTTGGGGTTCTGTTGATTTTGGCTTTGTAATAATCGATTAACACTTCATTTAATTGATTATTTCAGTCAGATTTTGATTTTCAACTTCAAATTAAACCTATTTTCGAAAACCCTAATCCCAATACTCCAAGTTCCGAAAATCCCCAATTCCCAAACCCTAATTCATCTACTTAAGGTTCTCTAAGGTTCTCAGAAAATTGAACAACCTTTTTCAAACAAAAGTTAAGTGCTGTGAGTGCCAGAGAACTATTTGTTGGAGGAAAAAGGGGTTTTTGGAACCTGGTGTGGGCTAGAAGCGATAAGAATAACTAAGTGGAGTTCTTAGTGGATTGTGTGTTGTGCCGTCTCTAGGGAAAACTGTTCTTCATCTCTTGTGGATTTCAAGAGAGGTGTTTTCTTTACTTTGTCTTGTCAATTATTATCTGTTTGTAACAACTTTGATTATAGTGACAGCGTTAATCCTCTGTTTGAGTGATTAGCAACTGGACGTAGGGTCTTTTGATCCGAACTAGTATAAATCTCCTGTGTAAGACTCTATCTCTACTCTATTTACATTTACACAGTATTTTAATCGGTAAAATTTGGAGAAAATTTTTAAAACCTATTTTTTGTTAAGAAACCAATTCACCCCCCCCCCTCTTGGTTTTTGTCCGACCACACGAACATTCCGCTGCGCGATTCTAACACGGGTCGTACTAGATGACGAAGTTAGACGAGTTCAACGTCTCCATTGGCTTCGTCCGACCCGAAGACATCCTGACCCGGAGTACCGAGGGGCCATCTGTGAGCGGCCTCCTACCCTCACAGCCGGTGAGATGTGGGAAGATCTCACCGGGATGCGCATCCTACCGTCCCTACTGAAAGGGTCCACGCTCAATCCCGCTCTCCGCATCTGGCACAAGCTGCTGGCAAGAACTCTCCACGGGCGGAAGGAGAGCCAGGGGAAGGTCACCTATCCGGACCTTTTCGCCCTTCACTGCATGAGCCAAGGGCGCCGGTGCAATCCCGGTTATTTCTTCATGAAGGCCCTTAAGGATTTTGGGTGCCATCTTGTAGGAGCCATCCTCATGGCTCCTCTCATCAGCCCACTAGCTGAGAAGTGGGGTTGCCAGGGCGGAGAGAGCATCTCCTCCGATCTTCGACCCGAGTCTATCAACGAGTCCATGCTTGTCAGCATGGGGATGCTAACCCGCCAGGGATCCCGGTTGGCCCTTCACCCCTCGCTAGCCATGACCCTAGACCTCCAGGACCTGGTGGCGATGCAAGACCTCCCGACACCTCCGGAGTTCCAACAACAACAACAACAACAACAATAGTACGGGGACGACTTTGCTGGCATCAACCGCAACATCTATGACCTACGCCAGTAGTTTGACCAAATGTACCTAAGGCAGGATGTCTTCGAGACGTGCATGGAGACCTTCGGCCAAGTACAGGAGGGGATGAGACAAGACCTGACACTGCTTTGACAAGAACATCTCGACTCAGTCCGAAGCCATGAAGAGTTTCAGAGACATATGTATCGGCAATTCCCTCCTCCTGGATCGTCTCCCGGCTCAAGCCCGCCATCTTAGGGATATTACCCCAAAATAATTACTGTAATAAAATTGTATCATAAATAAAATTCCTTTCATTTATTTTTGCTCTCTTTTCAAAAAAAAGTCAGCGTAATGAAAAGAAACTAAAAAAGTAAAAAGACTTACGCTTAGTCTCAAAAAAATCCAAAATCCAAAATCGTGAGAAAAAAGATAAAAGCGTGGAAAAAGGCACGATTAAAAACCAAAACAAAAGCCAAGACAGTTTGGCAAGTCAACCACATTGACCAAGAATTTTTTGACAACTAGCAAAGTCGAACTACAAAACAAGACTATCCGGCAACCAACCAGTTGGATGACCACCAGAAGTGTCGAAATAATCCCCGGCAAAAACTGGATGACTACTCCAGAAAAGTAAAAAATAAAAATAAAAAATCAAGAGAACGCATCTCAACACCGGTGCATGATCACAATCAGTAAGCTGCCACCACAGCCAAAGGGTCAGCTACCGTATCGAAGGAGCATCCTGAGGCACCTAACCTGATGAGGGTTCGTACTCATCAACCAAGGGGTCAGCTACCGCATCAAAGGAGCATCCTAAGGTTTCTCACTCGGCGCATGAGCTAGAGCAGTAAGCCGCCACCACCAGCAGTCCTACAAAGTGGACTCAACACCAGATGGGGGTGTGTACTCATCAAGCCTTACAAAAGGAGGCTTACCAGACGGGGGTTCATACTCGTCAAACACCAGATGGGGGTGTGTACTCATCAAGCCTTACAAAAGGGGGCTTACCAGGCGGGGGTCCATACTCATCAAACCAGATGGGGGTTCGTACTCATCAACCGAAGGGGTCAGCTACCGCAAGAAGGAGCATCCCGGAGGCGTACACTTTTTCCCAGAGGATTAGCCACCGCAAGACGGAGCATTCGAAGGACAACTGGGCAAGAGGGTTAACTCCTTCACCCTCCAGCCGATCTTCTTGGTACAACAGGCCAACAGTTGGCTAGTCAGGTGAAGGGGGGGCAGCTGTAGACCCCAAATCTTGCCCGACCTCAAAATAAAGAGCAGAAGACCTCCTATTTGAAGATGGACAAAACCTAAAAAGCCACTAGGAGAGACTATTAGGCCCCATATTAGAGTAGGAAGGCTTTTCTGTACAAAAAATAAGGATTTCCACCTTAAGGGGTTGAGACCGTCATCTCGCTTTTCAGGACCGCCGTCTCATTGAAGGGCAAGTCGAGACGGTCGTCTCGTTTGGCGAGACGGCCGTCTCGCCACTCGCCTTTGGCGAGACCCCCTCCCGTTTGGCGAGACCACCCTCTCGTCATTTGGCAAGTCGATACCACCGTCTCGCCAAACGAGACTGCGGGCTCGCCATTTGTCAAAGTTGAGACCGTCGTCCCGAATGGCGAGACGGTTGTCTCGACCTTGCCAGGTGAGACAACCCTCTCGACCTGACAGACGCGAATCCCTATAAATAGGGGGCATTCTCCCCTTCATTTCACACAGTTCTTCCATTCTTCCTTCTACACTTTCTTAGACTTCCTCCTTTAAAGCCCCATCGAAGCATTTCCGGAGTTTCTGAGTGTTTTAAGAGAGATTTTTATATCAAAAAGCGGCATTGTAGAGCGAAGGGTTGCCAAAACGCACCCTATTTTTTACGAGAATTAATCAAAGCTTGCTCTGGAGGTTTCTTCACTCTCTCCCTCTCTTTTATTGTCTTTTTTACTTATATTAAATTGTGCAATAGCTACTAGGGCCATTTAGTCATTATCTTAATTCCACAAATAAAAGTGTCATTTCAAAAGTTTATTTATAAAATAACTGGCCTATCATAGGGAACCTGAAAGGGGCGTCGTAAGGGAGCTAATACCTCCCTTACACGTAACTAACTCCCTTACCCAACTTTGGTTTTAACGACCAAAGTTGGTTTTTCTTAAAAATCAACGCCTTTTTCTTCCCTTTTTCGATGTTTCTGGTAAAAATATCGGTGGCGACTCCATAAGAACCCTTTAAATCTTCCTTTTAGGTCAGCCCAGTTATCGGACGATCCTTTCTTTCGAAAACCTTGCCCTTAGGTTCAGCCTGGTTATCGGACAACCTAGAGGCGTTATAACCTCACCCATAAAAATACGAAAAACAGAAAGTTGGAACCATCGCGTCGCTCTGACCGCCTCTTTTGATGGTGGCGAAAGTCCCTAGTAGCTTTTTCTAGGTTTCATTTAAGATAGGAAGGGTTTTTAGAGGCAATAAAAATCAGGAAATCCGCCGGAGACAGCAGATGGTCGTCCAGGACAAGGAGATGGTCGTCCATGGCAACTTTATGGCTATGGACAACCGTCCACTTAGCTTGGACGACCGTCCATAGCCAAAAGTTGCCATGGACAGCTGTCCACACTACATGGACGACCGTCCACTAAGTCCAGACGACCGTCCACTTTTTCCTGGCCCGGTTCCCTATAAATAGGAGCTCCCATTCTCCAAATTTTCACACCTTTTCACTCCTACCACTCTCTAGGAAGCCTTTTCGCACTTTAGAGTGACTCTGAGCATTATTCCGGAGTTTGAGTGAGCTTTTCGATTTCCGTTTAAAGTTGAAATTGATTAAGGAAGTCTCCTATTGGAACGTCCGACCCTTGATAGAGTGACTTTTCTTTATTTTGCTGGAGGAGCGTGCTTGTAGAGTGCAGGTACTGCTAAAGAGCGTCCTCAAGTTTCAAAGAGTTAATATAAAGCTTGCTTCGGAGGTTCCTTCTCTATTCTCTCTCTCTCTTTTATTGCTTTCTTTATCACTTTCTTTGTGTGTATTAGATAATAGGGTCATGTAGATATTTAAATTCTGCAAGTAGATAAAATAATAGGGTAAAAGCATAATTTCTTTAAGTGTTTATTTTCTAAGTTAGTCCATCATAAGGAACCCGAAAGGGGCATTGTGGGGTGCTAATACCTTCCCCACACGTAACTAACTCCCTTACCTGATTCTAGTTGTAATGGCCAAAGTTGGTTTTTTTTTTCTTCTAAAAACCACTCTCTTCTTCTTTTTCTTTACATTTTTTATTGTTTAAGGTTAAAACATTGATGGCGACTCCTCGAACCTTTTCGAAAACCTCGCCTTTAGGTCTGACCTGGTTATCGGACAGCCTAAAGGCGTTGAATCACTTCTTTCAAAAAATGCGAGTCAATCCAAAACCACCGCGTCGCTCCGACTACTTCTTCTAACGACGACGACAGATGTCTACTCTGCTAGGGAAACTAGAGAGTTGATCCCATTTAGTGATGGAATAGTTTAGGAAATAAAAACTAGAAATTACGTTTTTACCCTTTCTTGCTTTTATAACATGCTTTACTGTTTGACTTTAATAATTGTTGTATGCTTATTTTCTATAATTATCTGAAATAAATTGTACACAAACCCTTGCACGCAACAGTCTCTCTATACCCGGGGGCAAGAGAGAACACACATAGGGAGTGGGTGGCAGGTACGACCGACCATGGTAATGGCCTTAGTGGTAGCAGGTCGTTGTCGGAAACCACCACTCAAGGTGATAACCTTTTTCTTCCGGTCTAAGAATATCGACACGGATATCCATGCATGGTTCGAAGACTAGGAGATTGAAGGGTCCCTATAATGGGGGCACCTTGGGGGCACCTTAGGGGCCTGACCTTGGTGAGAACAGTTAAAGCCTACCTTTGCCAATGCAATTTTCTGCAGGAAACCCCTACCTCATAATTAAACGTCACTCTGTTCGCGGATGAGTGAATTGTTTGTGCATTTATTTGTTGCATTTGATTGTTTCATAACATAATCATACAACAGCAAAAAAAAAATATAAAACAAAATCTCAAAAATCTTTTCACAATAAACACCCTTATCTCAGACAGTCTTCCTTTTAGCTAGTATGGTTTCAGGTTCTTTGTAAGCTAAGTAACCACGTAGTCCGACAAAAAAGATAAGGGATGCTAAAACCATTCTTTCGCAATAACCATTTTTATCTTGGAAAGTCTGCCTTTTAGCTAGCCTGGTTTTAAGTTCTTTGTAAGCTAAGTAGTCACGCAGTCCAACAAAAGAGATAAAAGTTTTTAAAAAAATAAAAAAAAATAAAAACCAAATAAATCAAATAACAACCATAATAAGAGGAAATGGGGCCCCTTTCATGGTGTTAAGCATCAAATCCATCATCCATATAGGTAGTTTCATCATTCTTCAAAAAATACATACAAAAAACATCATGCACCATGTAGAAAATAAACATGATAATGTTAAAAAAAAAACACTTTCATGCATACGAAAGCATCATACTCATAGCATGCATTTTTTTCATTTCTAGAAAAATGGAGGGATCAAGCAGTAGACAGTTGGGAAAAGTGGATATTCCCCGTTACTGTGTCGAGAGGTTGGAGCAGTTATGCGCATTGATGCCACCGAAAATTCGATCTGACTTCGAGAGATCTTACGGACAAATCTTGGACCTCTTGAAAATCTATGTTGACCACGTGTTTGTCAGAGTCTTGATCCACTTTTGGAGCTCCAGACTGCATTGTTTCGAGTTCCCTCAGTTTGATTTGGTTCCGACCTTGGAAGAGTATGAGCTTTTAATCAGATGGCCCAAGTCAGCCAAGGTCTACATTAGCCAGGGGGCTTATATCTCGGTAAACAGGGTCACTCACCTTATCCGATTGTCACTTCCACAGTCTGCCTTGAAGGGAAAAGGGATCATTCAGGGGTGGAAGATCTCACTTTTAGAGGACCACTTATCCTCTCTGGCTGATAAAGGAGATTGGCCCACATTCAACAAGACTCTAGCACTACTTATGTTTGGGACCTTTTTATTCCCTTTCCATAATGACACCGTGGATCACGCTGCAATGGATGCCTTCTTTGCCTAGGACATACATTTGAAAAATCCCGTGCCTACGCTTCTTGTCGACACCTTGCTGTCAGTAAAATTTTGTCATCATAAGCAAGGAAAAATACTTCATTGCTGTTCTACATTACTGTATGTTTGGGGCATCACTCACTTCTATGCCTCAAGTCACATGGAACATAGATCACATATCTTGGGCATGTCCTTGGTTCCGACCCGGTCCCGTTCTAATATGATGCAGAGATCACCCCAATATACCATTGTGGGGCCTTAGGGGCTTCATAGCTTATTCCCTAAAGATAGCTATGAGGCAGCTTATGAGGACCCAGACCATGCCAACACAGGAAGAAATCGGGGGATTGTGTTTCTTCTGCAATTCCAGCAGCTTCAAGGATGCTCCTGCAATCCGAAGAGCATGGGAGAAACCAGTCTACATAGGGGATGAAGAGCTTGGTAGGGCTCGAGTAGCTATTTCTAGTGACTATGAGGAATGGAGGAAAGATAGAAGGGTGCCACATCCACCTGCTCCATCCCCCTCGCCATTAGTAAATACAGAACTACGAACCCGAGTTAATGCCTTGACCTAGAGGATAGAAATTATGGGAGCCCAGTTGAGGGTCCTTGAGGAGAAAGAACAAGACTCTATCCTTACCATTGACGGTATGCAAAGGCAGTGCAAGAAGAAAGACTAAGAGATAGAGCGTCTCAAAGACCAGTGTGCTTGTCGCCGCCGTCGGAAGAGGCGGTCGGAGCGACGCGATGGTTTTGAAATGACTCGAATTTTTTGAAAGAAACGGTTCAACACCTTTAGGCTGTCCGTTAACCAAACTAGACCTATAGGCGAGGTTTTCGAATAGGTTCGAGGAGTCGCGATCAGTGTTTTAACCTTAAACACTGAAAAAGGTAAAAAAAGAAGAAGGGAGTGGTTTTAGAAAAAATCAACTTTGGCCATTACAACCAGAGTTGGGTAAGCGAGTTTGTTACGTGTGGGGAAGGTGTTAGCACCCCCACAACGCCCCTTTCGGGTTCCCTATGATGGACTAACTTAGAAAATAAACACTTAAAGAAATTATGCTTTTACCCTATTATTCTATCTACTTGCAGAATTTAAATATCTACATGGCCTTATTATCTAATGCACACAAAGAAAGCGATAAAGAAAGCAGTAAAAGAGACAAAGAATAGAGAAGGAACTGAAAGTAATGAAGATCTTATTGAATTACCTTGGCAAAGATCTTGTTGATTTGATGAAGTCAAGAATGAAGTCAAAGGCTACTTTGTGGTAGTCAAAGGTCACTTGGATAAAAGAGTAGAAGGATTAGTGTGTCTGTAGCTCCGCTTAGGTATAATCATTTTTATCTTTCTGCTGCATGAGGTTTCTTCATTTAAAAGATTTTGCAAATGCCTCTAAAAATGTTTTAACGGTTAAAAACAAAGCATTTTGACAAAAGCTTTCTTAATCAACTATTTTAACTAATAGAATATAAGCTTTATCAACTAAAACGTTCTTCACACTTTTATAATAGGGTTTTAACTAATATAACTTCGAAATAACCGATTATTTTCATTAAAGGAAGTTTTGAAAACCTTCGATCAAGTATTTTAACCGATATAGCTTCGAAATAACCGATTAAAATCACTTAAAATGTTCAGAGAAGTGTTCTGGCAGTATTTTAATCGATACAACTTCAAAATAATCGATTAAAACCACTTGGAGTACTGTTTGACCAATCAGAATGGGTTTATGACCGATCAGAACCAGATATGATCGATCAGAATTGAGTTATGATCGATCAGAACCGGATATGATCGATCAGAACCGGATATGATCGATCAGAATTGGGTTATGACCGATCAGAACTATTTTAATCGATTAAACTACGTTTCAATCGATGAAATCAACTTAAGAAAATTTGTACTAAGCATTTTAATCGATTAAAATGATTTTTTATCAGTTAAAATCACTTGAAAGAGTTTATAAGAATATCTTGCAGTATTTCAATCGATTGAAACACGAAACAATCGATTAAAACAAATTAGAAGATTTTTTACAAAGAGTTTTAATTGATATAAACGTTGTCGTATCGGTTAAAACAAATCTGGAAAATAATCAAGAACGTTTTAATGGATTAAAAGAAGTTTTAACAGATTAAAACAAGACTTTTAACAGATTAAAAGATTATTTTAACAGATTAATTAAACCAACAGTTTTGAAAATCTTCTATAAAAACAGAGTTGCTTGAACTTTTTTAAACACATCA